>JACXIV010000015.1:9265606-9554235 GCA_014737475.1 Bombus confusus
GATCAAAAGACAAATAAATTTAATTCATTTTGCATGTGCAAGAAATCGTAATTGCTGATATCATGATATATCATGATGATATCGTATAACACTGATATGAAGATCAAACATGTGAAGATGGACACATGTACAATATAGAATTCTCAATATATTAATATCCTCAAAAAATTTAGAGGCTCTATTAAAGAAATCCAAAGTTTTAAATGCACTGGTAGTTACGGTTTAACGAAATGATGATACCAGTGTCATGAATATTATCTACCATAAATATTTGCATTACAAACATCTTTATGCTGTAATTACAACATAAGAGGTACAATAAATCCAAAACTGCAATTGTTATTTGCATAGTTAAAGGTATCCATATGCCTTATCGCAAAAAACGATATTTTCGTTATCGATTCGTCACAGTTCAAATTCCAAATGTGAAACTATGTATTTGTTATTGACAGGATTAAAATTGTGTTCCATTTTGCCGTCCCACATATAAAAAATCGAAAATTGATTAGATATCGATATGATAAGGAATGCAAAAATGGGCTGGGAGGTGATTACTTGTCACACGGTTTGTACGCGCCTGACATTTACGTAATAGATCATGCTTATGACGCAATCTGTAACGACTAACGATGATTCGCTATTCCGGGCTAAACGCTGCAGTTAGAATTAGAAGCTTAAAAGAGTTCATGGTGCCACGTATCTCGATTGTATATGAATAAATGACGGCGTGCATGTTCTCTAACACTTTCCTGTTACACGCCTGCTATTGCGACATTCGTGTTAACGCGATAAGAATGTTGACACTTGTACAAATTTTCGGAAGTTTACAGCGTTACGAGAAAACTCTGAGATCATTCGAGTGATTTGAATGAGATATCTCTCGTCAAAATAGCAGTGACATCCATCGGAATGAATATGATTTGCGGAAATAAAAATATTGCAGCATCAAATTACGCTCGATTGAAAAAAAAACTTATTGATTAGCTTTAACTACTTCTTTAATATATGTACATATCCGGAAAGATACTCTGAAGAAATACGAGCGAACGATTATCGCGTTATGCGTATCATATATACCATAATCGTGAAAATATTTTTTCCAAGGTGAACGTAAATAAAACTCCAAGTTTATGATAACTTTCTATAACTGCGATGCTTCAAGTAATTTATGTAACCAGTACCAATGACTTTGACAGTTCTACGAGACGTGAGGGTCAAACTGCAACGAACGCGTACAAAAGATCAATGTTTGCCAGTGGACTCACTACGTTCGACTTACCTCGACAATTGATCAATCTCTACTAGTGCAGCCGACGTAGCGCGCGCTGTTACGAAGAGTATTTATAGAGATGGACATTGAACATTAACCAAAAAGACATCGTAACGTTTGGACCATCGGGTCACAATGCAAAACTCGACGCGCATTTTCAAAGGCGCCACGGTGGATTCTCTAAAAAAAAATATTTATAATAAGATCCCGCATATACCTAATAGATATACCTAATGCGACTCTCTGCGGTATTAAAAGCTTCTATCCGTTGTTAAGTATTTCCTCGTGGAATTTCAACCAGTTCGGTACGCCGCAATGGCTGTCCGGCTTCGTTTGTCCTTCGTTCGCGACGCGAATAAATTCGTTGGATCGCGGAACAACAGGTAGAGGCTCGTTAAAATGTACATCGTGGCTGATGGTTTTATTAAATTAGCGACGAACGGTTTCTTCGTCGATTCGATTTAAAAGCAGAGGCAACAACACGCGCTGGCCGCAGTCGCGAGGCAAAGTAAAGCACGCGAAGGCAGAGACGACTCGATTCCCTTGATCCAACGACGCAGCGTTCTCTGTGTCACGTGCTTCTGTATTTTACTTTTTCCCGCTTTTTCGGCTTTCTCGCTCGACCGTATTACGTTGTAACGGCACTTTAGTTAATTACCTTGGAGCACCAATGGAACCAGCCTTCCACTATACGCCCACCCTTTATGCATATCCCTCTCTACTTTCTTTTTCCTTCTAGTGGTTTTCGATACTCTTCACTTTGTACTGTCCCCGATAATTCCACTTCGTGAAGCACGATTCCAGACAGGTAAATACGAAATACGAGAAAAGAAAAATATATGTATATAGATATAAAATGCATATATGTATAAAAATATAGATTTTTCCTTGATATTTTTCCCAAAGGTCTTACCTATTCCTCCCTCTCTTCGGCCCTTATCATTCCGGTGATTCGCTTTCTTTAATTTTCCATTTGTCGTTCCACTTTCCGCTTTCTTTGTTTCATCCTAGTAGCAATGTAAAGTAAACATCTTGGATGCTACACAGTTTGCCGATAATCGATCGAATGTTTGTATAACCATGGTAAACTCACGACTTGGAAAAATCCATCGAAACGTTGCAACAATCCGGGAAAACAATTTAAATTGCCGGATATTTTCCGACCTTGCGAGCTGTTTTGTTTATTTTACATTAAGCTCCGTTCACGCGAGCCACCGTTTCATAATGCTCAATGCTCAATGTAATTTCACGTCTCTGACATAATCCTGTTTCGCTACGAGGAATTCGACGAAATCAACGAACTCGGTTTCGGTTTCTAATTTTCTTCGGTTTCAAGAGGAAAATAACATCGTGTCGGTGGAATATTTGCGATTATCTGGATCGTTGACAAGGAACGCGCGCTGCACGCCAACCGACTCCTACATATTCCACAGAGAGCTCAAAATTCGCTGACGCCCGTGGTGACACAAAATCACACGCGAGACATATATCCAGAACCAGGCCAGAGACTCGCAAGCTCGACATAATATTCCCCGAATCTCGAAATTCGCGTATCGAAACGGCTTTTAGCATTTCGATGATTTAGAAGAGCGATCCTATTGATTCCTCCTCTCCTACCGATAAATCACCACCAAAATACAAAAACATTAAAGTATCGAGAAAATATTTTACACCAGTTGCTGTGACTCTGAACCTCGTATAAATACGTACCGTAAGAAGAACCAAACTGGAACTAACGATAGCGAAACGAATGTCCGATCCACGAAGCAGGCTTGTGCTCCGAACTACCTAACGTTGTATTTATGAAGTCCCAGCAGCGAAGAAGCCCGCGCCATAAATTCCCCGTCGAAATCTCTTAATCCCGAGCACTGAGCACCCTCGTCGCAAACGGGGACAGTCGATAACGAATCCAGCAAATCAAAATAAACGATACCGCGCCGCGAATATCCGTCGTGCAGCGTGCCTGGAAATTGATGCCTACCGCTCTGTCCTGTTACACGGGCCAAAACGCGATAAACCTCTCGATTCAGTTTATTCCCGCGAAGTACAAATTTTCTAGAAACTCGTGATGGCCAGTGGCCTTCGTTGTGGTGGTCGGTACAAGAATAGAGAAAATTGCAACCTCTCAAATGGACCAACCATGCCAATGGTTTGCCGGAGGATGTAGGTAATTGGCTGAACCCCATCGTTCTTTCGTCCCATTCTTTATCCTTTCTTCCGTTCTTTTCTTCCTATTTTTTTCTCCTTTTTCCCCCCCGTTTGTCTCTTTCCCGGCCTTTTCGTGGTCATTTTCTCATGAGGAGAAAACGTCGATGCGCACTGAAAGAAAGGGAAAGGGATAGACAGAAAGTCAGGTATTTTTTAGCTACGCACCGCGAATACAAACAAAGAGAATCCGAGCGTCGGTCGGTTTGCCTTGTTTAATTCATGAATTCGCCAGCGGCAACCCGGCTGCAGTCAGGTGGGGAAAATTATCTACAAATTACCGGCAAGAACGGCGCCAAAAGCGAGGCCACGGAACGTGCTAATCTACGAACGTTTCATCGGCTCGAAACAATCTCTTTCAAAAAGATAGAGGATGAGAAAAAAAGAGGAGAGCGAGAAAAACGAAGTATTACGTTAATCCGATGCGGAAATTTCCGAGGTCTGCGTTCATAATGCGCGCACGAATTGATCGGATATCCGTGATGCGAACGAACTAGCGAACCGACGCTCATATTGACTTTTAATTTAGAAGCGCGATCGCGTCGATACGATTCGGCAGATTTTATCGGGACTCGTTGCTAACTACTGTTTATCAAACACTAACGAAATCGTTCGCATGAATACCTAACATAATTGGAGATCTCTCGGCTGGAATCGAAGCACGCGTGAATTTAACGAGAATGGCTTCCACGTGGGTTCATATTCGCGTATTCCGCGTGCGAACTTCGCCGACGCGAGGGAGAAAAAAATAATACACGCGAAACAAAGACCGTTTGTGTCTAAAGGGTAAAAAGCTAACACATCGCTGGATACGTTTCTCTAGGTCGTTTCGAGTGAAAAATGTCGCGTCAATGCGTATCCAATTCGCGATAATGTAGCAACGGAGGATAGGCAAAGAATCGACTCGATGTTACGACTCACACGGACAGGTTCGGCGTTACACAAAGCTCGATGGCATCAGACTTCTCCTTTGCAACTCCAACTTTTTCGTGCACTTCCCTTTGCTTTTCCTTTCTCATCCATTCCTGAGCATTTTCCTTCCCTTTCCCCGATGTATTTCGTGCTACCTTACATTTAACACCTGCTTTGTCAAACATCTTTCATCTCCTACTCGGGAGACTAGAACAATTACTGGAAGATAGAAGTATGAAATGATTAAAACAGTCGCTCAGTAAGAATTCCGGTATTGCGTACACGTTTCCCATCCAAACACATATCCGATGTTTAGCGTATTGCTCTGATACATCCTGTAGGGGCACCTGTAGCCTGGATCGAGCTAACCTGGATTCGAGAAATTAATAACCCACGGTGTATTCCGCTGAGGAAATGGTGGCGGAATATTTTCGCCAACTGCAAATGGCGCTCGCTGACTTCTTTTGCAACGCGCCGCTTCCCTCCGTGGTGTTCCTTCTGTCCTTTTCTCACTCGTCCGCCCGGTGTTCCCTCATAAAAGTTAATAAGCCGGCTGGCTGGCTTCGTCGATCCCGTGGAAATTGCGGGAGACCAAACACGCCTTCCTCGCGACATTTTATACCCCTATTCTATTCGTCGTTACGACCAACCTTCTTCCCCTGTTGCACTGTTTTTCACCCCCTTTCCTTGTCGTTTCTCCCTTTTGTCGCGAGTGTTTCTTCTGCTGCCGTCCCTGTGTGCACGCACATCTGCACGCTGGCACACAATCGACCTTTCCTTCTCCCCTGGGAAGGGTGACACGCGTAAAAGTAGACAAGCTCGAGTTGCAAAATCCACTCTAGCGGCGAGAACGAGCGGCTAAGCTACTTCCCGTTAATGACACTCGAACAGAACGAAATGTCTGTGGTAAAATCTCGTGAAAGTGGAGATCCTCTGTTTTTAAAAGCAGTCCATCGACGAACCAAGGTTCATCAAGATCGTGCAACGCGAGGCTAATGTTCTCTTAATTGTCTCTTCCGCTGCAACTGCAACTGTCTTAATTTACTCGCGTTTAGTGATTAGCGGTTGTGCTTGTATAATTATATTTAGAGCGCGTGTACACGGCATAGTTTACGCAATGTTTATGCTTAAGGTACTTGGAACTTGTTAGTTGACAGAAACGTTAAAATTCGTCTAATTGTTCGTTACAACTTAGCTTACTTACTACTTGGCTGGATATTTTTTGAGAAACATAAGATATTATTCCGACGATGAGCTTCACTGCGTCAATAGGCCCAATTTGGTGTTTTAATTCGGAACTTTGCGACATAAAGGAGACTGTTCTAATTTTAACAGACGATAAAACTTTATTACTCTTTGAGAGACCTCGGTCCGTTACGGTCAGGGCTGGAAATTTCTTCGTAGAACTATTCCACGCGATTAGTGGCACGTGACGAAATGAGCTTAACGCGTACCGTCCTTTGACTCTCCCTTTCTCGTTTCTTTGATTTCCACTCGGCAATGGTAACTACCATCCGTTCAAAAATTTAATCCACGGGTCGCGCTTTGATCATACGACGGAATCGATGAGCATCGCCAACATCGAATCACGTCGCTCCGCGCCGCCCTGGCTCGCTTTAATCATTTAAAGGAGCTTCATTCGCTCCTTCCACTAATTCGACTAACTCTTGCGGACGCCAGCTGCTCGTTCCCTGCTACCATCGAATATCACGATATTCATATTATATCATGTTATATTATATCAAGCTATTTTATATCACGTTATGTTATATCACGTTATATTATTACAATATATGACATTATATTAAAGCACGTTATACTATATTACGTTATATCATATCACGTTCTATTATATCACGTTATATTATTATATTATATGACGTTATGTTGTATGACATTATATTATTATATTATGTTATGTTATATTATATTACGTTATATTATATCACGTTATATTATATCACGTTATAATATAATACGTCATATTATATCACGTTATATTATAACACGTTATATTATATCACATTGTTATATCACGTTATAACATAACACGTCATATTATATCACGTTATATTATATCAAGTTATTTTATATCACGTTATACTCTATCACGTTATGTTATATCACGTTATATTATATCACGTTATATTATATCACGTCATAATATAACAAGTTATATTCTATTACGTTATGTTATATCACGATATACTACAATACGTTATGTTATATCACGTTATATTATATCAGTTATCCTTTCAATTTACCAAATACAAATGTGACAAGCTTTTAATTTATTATTTAAATCGTTCTCTGTTGAACGTCGCGGCATGATAATTGCAAAAGTCATTCCAAAATGAAAGGCAAGTTTGCGCCGCTTATGCCGCTTGTTTCTCTATTTATGCCATTTTCCCGACAAAATATCCGACGATATCACGTGGGGTTATTAAAAGCTCCGCGGCGGTGGATCGCAATTTCAATAATACCGCTTTAAGCTCGTCGCGAACACGCCTCGAAGAAGCGTCGCTTCTGGCACAGAACGGTCGCCAGCCAATTTATTATTCCGGAGGTATACAACGCACGCCCAGCTGGCCAGATGTGGCCCATCGACGCAAATTACGCGAGCCGCGACGATATTTCTCCAAAAATTGCAACGGCCACGTCGTCCTTCCGCCACGCTCCACCTTTCGCCACCCTCAACTGCGGCGGTATCGTGCGTTTTATTAGACATTACAATAACGTATGCATGAAAATTTCAGTAAGACGCATTTCCGCAAAAATTGCGCTCAACGTTGGAACGTCCTGCTTAGATGCACGATAACAAGAGAGAGGGGAGGCAGTAGTTTTTATTAAAAACGCGCGACACGACGAAAGGATAGGATCAACGCGATACAGCTTTATTATCGTGGCTTTTAATATCTCTCGAGAACGAGACGCGTTTAATCCGCCTGATGCTACCAGGTCGCGTAGAACGCGATCGTTGACCGGCCTTGATTTCGTTGATATAAGTGCAACTGTGCAAGGCCGTCGAAAATCAGATTGACGCATTAACAGAAACCGACTAATATCTTTTTGTGATTAAAGCGTAATCACATAGACCAATTACATTATCAGTAATTCTAAGGGTAATATTTGAGTGAATATTCTTGTCGTTGACTTAATTACAGAAGCTCGTGGCTTCCTATTTTTTAACATTTTCGTATAATTAGCCGCGAAACAGGCAGGTGTTGAAACAGGCGTCCCTCTAGTAATCAATTTACTCACAATTTTACTCTTATTACTCTTGTAATTGCAAATCTTCCATCTTATTTCGAAAATGGAGGGAAAATCAAAGACGAAATCTTGTAACGATCGTTTGTAATGAAATCGCAGCGTATCTACGGATTTGGCAGACGAGAGGAAAAAAATTGAAATACGAAGTAGAGAGGAGTCGCAACGACACCCAGACGGAATCTGTTTGCTTCAATTATTTTAATGTACACGGCCGGTCACGAACCAAGGAAGCGCATTTTTTATTTTTCTCCACAACCAGGCCCAACGTTTGATCTTTGGTTCCCGGTAAACGTTCGAGACTTATGCGCTCAAGAGAGAGAAGGGATGAAACGAAAGACAAGATCGCTGTTGGAAAAGGAAAGATGCAAAAGCAGGAAGACAAAATCGTCACGAAGATCGAGCGAGAGAGAAAAAGAGAAGGCTAGAGACACAGGAAAATAAAGAGAGTTGCCGAGAGGCCGAAGAGACGTATGACTCCCAGGGGAAATTTAGGTGCGACCTCCATGTATCACGGAAGCTACCGTAAGTAGCTACGTAACCGACGTACGTACACCGCATACCCTCGCGATCCTACATGTACGCGGGTTGTACACGCGCGGGCAGAGACCACGGTTGCACGCGGCAGCCACCCTAAGTGTGCTGCCAACGATTTGCCCAATCGGGAAATCGCCGCGTAAACTGTAAACGACGCACAAAACGTTCGAGATAGCAAATTGCTCGGCACGAAAGCGAGATTTACAGAAACCACCAAGCTACCGGGATGACAGAGAGATCGCTACACAAAGTCTAGTCTCCCTGAGGATCGTACAACGTCCTTGTATCGCGTGTTTGCCAAAGGTGGAAATTGCTCGTGTCTCTGGTATTTGCTTAATGTTATGGTTTAACATGGTGTCAGAGTATCATTGAATACTTAATGCACGGAAGAAAGGATTTCTAAACGAGGAAATGAGCTAGCGCTGGCTACCACGTAAAAGAGATGGAAATGGAATTGGACGATTACGCGAGCAAAAACGATGACTCGCCTGGAAAGTGCATTTCTCGAAAAAATTTCCATCGGTGTAAAAGAATAGATCACGTGGCGTTGAAAAGCTCTCTTGGCGCGCTATAAAAATCCGCTATCAGATCGCTTTCCACTCGAGGGGCGTGAAGCACGTATAATGGCGGGTAGCCGCGTTTTCCACGGATGCAAACCGGTGAACGGTCTACAGCTACGCGCGCGAGTAGGTGTAAAACCGAGCAATGACTACACCCTACAACTCCGCTGTTACTAGGAGATTCTCTCCATCTCTCTTTCCTCTTTTCATCTCTGCCATGAAACACGAATACCTTCAGCGATTTCGTTTATTTCGAACGCGCAACCAGATTTTCGGTATTCCACTCGATTTTACATAAAATTAGCCAAAGAGACGAATTTCTCCATTTCACCCGATAAATTATTCGTGAATTTCGTTTTAACTCGACGCCCACTCGAACGCCTGAGATGACCCTACAATAAAAAAGTAGATATAAAATACTGTTTGCAGTTTACACCGCGTGTGTGACAGCAATGAATAATACTCGACCTCCAATGACGATAATCGGTTTTATCAGATACAAAAAGAGAAGGTTGGAACATCAAACGGACAGTGAACACAAAGTGAACCTCATCCCCATCGTTGGGGATAGTCTTCTTTCTTCGTCGGGCATCGAACACGAAGATTTCGTGGCTGCGAGAGAAGAGGAGAAATGGTAATAAAATCGATGCCCTGGATCTGTCGTCGGTTTGTAATTGAATCAAATTAATCACCCTCGTCGACCTCGAGTCCGCACTCTTCTCATCGTTGTAGCAGCGCGCCGCTTACCATCTCCAATTAATAGCAGAAAGCTGCACGTTTCGTTGGAACTTTATAAAACGAATCCAATTACGAACGACCGTTTGTCAAAGGCTCAAAGCCACGGAAAGTTTCACCTCGGTTCGGAAATAACGTCGCCCACCTGTTTTTCTTCCCTCCGTCTCTGTCAATAGGAATAAACGAGAAGCCGACGGACGCGCGACCGACCCGCCATTAGCTTTAAAAGAAACCCAGAAAATCGTATAATCAAGTGTACCGTCTGTTTACCACATCTGGCTACAATCGATCGTGCATTTGATAAATATTCGGCTTGTATTGATGGAAGTTGCAAAATAAATTCATGGGAATCGTGTTAATCGGAAAAGGTCTGTTGATGGCAAGAGTCCCCTTTCCTTGATTAAATACAAAAAAATAAATATACGTCCTGTCAAGGATCGTCCTACATTTCGATACGGTGAACTCCTCGAGCCTCTCACCGATCCCCTAAACTAACACGTATCACGAATCTGACCGCGAGCAATAGGGCAGCAATTCTACCTGTTTAGGTAAACATCTCGACTGCTAAATTAATTATGCTTTCTGAAAGTACATGCTCTTCTATATATCGTCAATTTATATGGATGAAGAAGTACAGGAATGTTAACTGTCCTTGATGATTCTTTAAAAGATTTCTGGCTTTCAGAATGCACACTTATAACGCCGTAAGTAGAAAAGTGCCGTCTATACACAGACAATGCAATATTAAAAGTTGTGTAAGATGCTGTTTGTTTTCTAATCTAGGCATCGATTTAATTTTTAAAATTACGAACTTCCTCATAATGAACGAACGTCAAAATTTAACAAAAGACTTGTGATGTTGTAAATGTAATAAAAATAAAGAGCTAAAAACATCTGTTTAATCTATTTTCCCTATGCTCTTTACTAAACAAACTGGATGGATTTCACACAATGGTTAAAGTTTACTCGTGCTTCGTGTAGGGAAACATGTAGATTGAACACCAAAGCAAATACAAGATGCCTCTACCTCAAGGTAAATAACAATTCCCTAATTGCTGCTAAATTTATATAATGGATAGATTGAGAAACGCTGAATGTTTAATTAATAAATCAACATTTGTGTTCCAAAATCATTTAGTCAAATCAAAGTAATAAATAGAATTACAATGAAATAGATGCAACTATTCATATCTATCCCCATTACAACTATAAGAATACGTCACACGTACTTTCAAGAGAAAAACAAATTTATTAACGCATAATGGATCAAAGATATTAACTGAATAGATACCTTAGTATGAAAGTTAGTTTCTAAATATTAAAAAATATTCTTTTACCAGAATATCCCCCGATCTTTTATTATAATTAGAATGACTATATGGAATAGTAACTTATAATTGTTATATTCCTATGATACATTACAATCTTATAAACATTACATACTTTGGTTCGATATTACCTACAAAATTGTCAGAATACATAACACTGCATGTCTTAGAATGCAATCCGTTTTTTTAACTAAGGATTCTAGCATTTACATATTATGAACAATCGTTAAGATTGTGCTACTTGTTAAAACCTGCTTTTTTTCATTAAAAGATATATTAATTTATTACTAACTTCGTTCCGATTTTGCTTACATTGCAAATGCATATATATTACATGTCGTCAGGCACCTGCAATAAACAGAATTTCAAATAGTGTATATTGCAGGTAATCTATGGACGGTAGATACTAAATGCTATATGCGAATTGATTTTATATACGAGCAAATGTTGCTCAAAAAACTCTTTACAATACTTTACAACATTTTTTAAAACGTGTCAAGCTAAGTGAAGATGGAACGAGTAGTATTCCTTACACCTTATTCTACTTGAAGATGCGAGAGTATTAACAATATCTCAATTAGAAATATCAACTACACTCTTAATCTATATATATATGTACATCAATAAGAACACAATTGCCCGATTTCACTACTTTTACCTCATTTGTAATGTTATAACTACAATTTCTGGAACATAAAAATGCGAGAATACATACGTAAAGCTAAATTTTACAAATCTAAATATTGGATTGCCCTATAGCTTTCTCAAACAAACCTTAATATTTTATAATACGAAAATGTAATAAAAACTTAGATGGTGAAGAATAATAAAAAATTTGTAACGCTTCTCAACTTAGAAATATTATATAATATATGCTACCTGAACTTAAAAGCTCTTTTAAAGTAGCTTAGGTTTATCCACGTATTGTTTGCCATGATGGATAATAGTTGCAAATGTACCAGCTACCATAGCACCCCAAAATAGCATATACAACAAAATTTCAGTAGTGTATCTTGAAGGCAAAATTACGTGAGCAACCAACATGGATGATGCAACAAGGAGTACCAAAGGGAATGTAGCATAACGCCAATTCCTTTCCGATTCCAAAGGACATTGAAGTAACGTACATTCACCATCTTGTACGATATAGCGACCCAAGAATAAGTCCAATGAATCCTGTTAAATGAATGTATTGTAACTTATCATATGCAAACAATAATGAGAAATCTTTGAGAAAAAAAAGTACATACTTGTCTATAACCATCGGTGAAGTTATTCTTATAGTATCTTGTTAAAGAATTCAAACCATCTCTGATTGCACCCAATTTAGTTCGTTTTCCTGTTCGAGTAAAATCTGTCTTCAATGCACCAGTACCTGAGTATTGAACACTTATAACGTCTGCATTGTCAGTCCAAATCTAGAACCAATATGTTAAAGTTTTATATGAAATAAGAAATATGAAATAAGAAATTTGAAATAGAAAAAGGAGCACAATTAAAGTTATACTCCTACCCGTTTGAATTGTTCTTCAACGCTAGGATGATCTTCAATCTTTCTAAGAACTTGTAACCTTGGTAACACATCATTAAGAACTTTCTTTGCAATCATACTTTGAACAACATTAGTTCTATCAAGACAATCGATGCAGTTGGTACGGAAAACGCCGTCTTGCGCCGATAACAGTGTTCCATCTTCCAACAATAAAAAGTAACCCATCTGTTCTAATTCAGGAGCTAATCGATCGAGTAATACATTTAACCGGTCCCATCTCAATCTTCTACACTCAGCATGAAAATCAAAACTTTCGTACCGAACGTTCTGATTATTAATTCGTTGTACTACATTGCCGTATGCTTTTTCAAGTACAGCTTCTGGACCATGTTGATCAATCTGTATTAAAATTACGATATTGCAATTAGAGTAGCTATGATAAAAATTTAATTTCCTTCAATTCTGTTTATCAACTTACTAAATTTATCAATATTTGCTTCCCATAATGAAATATTTGAGTTTCAAAATGCCGTGCACAGGCAGTTTGATGATCCTCGTGAGCACTCAATTGAGGTTTAGGTTTGTATTTCAAATTTGGTGCCTGATACCAGAATAAAGGAATAGACCCTCGCGTTTGTACAAAAGACATGCGATGTCCATTAAATTCAACTAGTTGCTCTGTTTCTACATAATTAGAAACATTACCAGTAGTGTCTATGCCACGTGAAAACAACCTTGTTCCTGCACGATGCACGCTTCGTCTAGATACTACACCCAAATTAAATGATGTGCTACCAGTTACAGTAATAGTATTTAATGACACAACTAAAGAAACATTAAGGAAGATATATATATGTATGTGTATATATCTATATAGTGTATTCTTTTCTTTTCTTTTGCTTGCAAGGATACATCCATGAATAATAGGCAGACAAAATTTATATTGTTCAGGCCTTGATGTTAGGTCTTGCAGGAGATAAGCATTCCATACAAATCTAAGGTCTGCCCTGTCATGAAGTGGCATCTACTTAATAGAAAAAAACATATTCTATTATCAAACAGCAACAACAATATAGAGTGATAAGAGTGATAAAAATAATGATAACCTGTAAAAATTCAGGAGGGGTATTATGAAGTCTTTGCATTGTATGACTGAGATCATATGTGTAACTAAAATAAAAGTAAGGTGTATTTAATACAGATTTAATCATTTCTACATATGTCGAATTGTTTTGCACTTGTTTTTCACTAAGATGTAATGAAGATTTGGTATAGGGTATAACATCTGTCGAAACTAGTTTAAAAATTTGATGACCAGCTATTGTTCCAACTTCTGCAGCATCTGTTATCACTATAAGATACCGGCATGCTAATAGTCTTATAGTTCCTACTATACCCCATATCTTTCTACGACTTGCAGTTGATGGAATTTGACTAGCTGTACCAGCTGAAATATGAATGAAATGCTTAAGAAACTTATCTTACAATAATATCAAATACAACCAATATGTCATTAATTACCTTGCATATAAATTTGCTGACTCACTCTATCAACTACAAGCAACACTTTAGTTCCAATAGGTTCTACATAAAACTTTTCAGGTGTTATGTATCTGAAAAAACAATCAATTATCAATATAATTAAGGAGTCACTACATGATCCTTAACTCTAACTAACAATTACTTAATTTCACTAAAACAGCATGTAAGAATGATACTCACAAATATAATTTGTCATATACATCTGTGTGTAACTTCATATTGTTACCAAGTATTTTCTACAATACTTATTATGAGAATACAAATTGACAAAAAGATTAAATACAACAGAAGAGAAAAAATAATCTACAACGGCAATAAAAATTATGATTTGTACATATACGCGAAGTAGATTATGATGTAAACTTAGCTAGACATTAATTATCAAATTGTTGTCAACTTAATATTTGAATTAGCATGTTCGAAATTTGGCAAAATCGGAGTAACCTCCGCACTTATCTAGTCTCTCTTATTCTTCACGACACGATCCACTATACACTATGCTTGACTATACAGTGCTGCTATTCCATAAGCGTAGCAGGTGTTGAAATTTTAGGTCGTCATAGTAGCCAACATTTTCTTGTTCATGTCATCGATAATATCACCTCAATGAATGAATAAATATGTATTTAACATTCTGCTTCGGTAAAAATATCTTGGTCAAATATAATAGTAACTCTTGATATATATGTGCATATCAATGTATGTAGATCTGCGATTAATCAAAATGGAATTTTTAAACAAAAAATATAAAAACTCATGTATAAAATTCCAATATCATGTTCAAATTATATACCACGGTATCCTTTTATACCTAGTATTTAGATGGGAAACTCACACCACTAACTTGAACAGATTATTGACTCTGTAATACTGCTAAATAGATGGCAGCAAAGTATATTAAATTCCGATTGGATACTGTGCTAAAATAAATTTTTGAACTTCTACGTGATATCTGTAAATATTATGCAACAAAATATTACATATGAAGTATGACATTGAAATAAAACGAAAATAGATGTTTATTCCACATTTCTTATTAATGGGTCTCTAATGTACTAAGCACGCACAAAACCCTAAGTATATTCACATATACGGAAATAAAAGCAGCGGGAATTTAGTTCGTATATTATCTCTAATAAAATATTAACATTTTTGCATAATAATGTTATGTTAATAATGTAAAAGATTGCATCTTTTTTATATACATTATATAATTTATAAATTAAATACTATAACGTTTTTATTGATTGAAATATGGAATAATTTAATTAAAATACTTGGCCTCCAGTACTATCAGTCGAATTGAAATCTATCTTCCAGATCAGTCGTTGTCATTACACCAATCATTTTAATTGACCTCAATCAGTCCTGGAGAGTTCAATAAGTGTCTTCAGTTTTGTCATTTGAGAACGGTATTGTTATAGGAAATCAGCATAAAAGATGGTAAGTCTTAAGAAATATATTAATTCTTTTATATTGTATAAGTAATGGAAGATGTTTTAAAACTTAATATTCTACGTAACATAATTGCTTAACCTACATTCGACCTTCAACAAGTTTTCAAAGCATCAACTGTTTTCAATTTATTATTTATCAATTATTATAACATACTATGCTGAGTGAAACCACCTGTATTAAGGGAACCATTATTTAATAAAGATATGAGTTCAAAATGAAATAATATTCAGAAACTTGTTATTATATTTATGATTAGAAATGGAAAATATTATTAATTAAATTTTTAAAAATATATGTCCATGCGAATAATCTGTTTTCTTAAATTTTTTAGAGCGAACCAATAAATGTGGTGGTTACGGGAGCTGCAGGGCAAATTGCTTATTCTTTATTGTACCAGCTTGCTGCTGGTTCAGTTTTTGGTCCAAATCAACCAATAAATCTTCGTTTATTAGATATTCCTGTTATGATGAAAGTATTGGATGGAGTAGTTATGGAATTAGAAGACTTAGCTCTTCCACTTCTGAGAGGTGAAATTATATAAATTAAATAAATATAAATTTATAATTAAGAAATTATTAATAATATAAGAATTTAATGCATACTACAAAATATGTATAAACATTCTTTAATTGAATATCTTAAGAAAACTGTTGTATATCCGATAAATAGAATCCACAAAATTATAAATTAACAAAAATATAAAAATAATATATAAAATATAAAAATCGTAAGATTATGATACAAAAGTAAATTTATAAGATTTCTTTCTCATTATTCATTTTACATGATAAATAAGAACATATAAATTCATAAAATCATGTAGTTTATATGATAATTATGGTAATTATGTAACATTAGTATTATGTAAGAAACTAAATCATATTTTTAAATCACTTTCTTATTTTGATAAAAATGCTTTTTTATATTTTATTTACTGTATGAACTTTTTACTTGTAGAAGTTGTTCCTACAGCTGACCCAAGTGTAGCCTTCAAAAACGTAGCTGCAGCCTTTCTTGTTGGAGCAATGCCCCGAAAAGAAGGAATGGAGAGGAAAGATCTCCTAGCCGCTAATGTAGAAATTTTTAAAGTTCAAGGAGAAGCTCTAGACAAACATGCTCGAAAAGATGTTAAGGTCTTAGTTGTTGGCAATCCTGCTAATACAAATGCTTTAATTTGTTCTCATTATGCACCTTCTATTCCAAAACAAAATTTTACTGCTATGACTAGATTGGATCAAAATCGTGCTCAAGCAGCTTTAGCAGCACGATTAAATGTACAGGTAATTAGTTTCAAAGTTATAGGAAGCATAAATATACTTCTACTTGAAAAGTAAATGAATAATTTAATATTTCTATACAGGTTGATAAAGTAAAAAATGTTATTATCTGGGGCAATCACAGTTCAACTCAATATCCTGATGCAGCTCATGCTACTGTAGCCCTTCAAGGTTCCACTAAGCCAGTGCCTTCAGCCATAAACAATGATAATTGGTTGAATACTACTTTTGTGGAAACAATTCAAAAACGTGGTGCAGCTGTGATAGCTGCTAGAAAGATGTCATCTGCGATGTCAGCTGCTAAAGCAGCTGGAGATCACATGAGAGATTGGTGGTTGGGTACCAAACCAGGTGAATGGGTTAGCATGGGGGTGCTGTCTGATGGCAGTTATGGAATTCCAAGGGATGTTGTGTTCTCTTTCCCAGTTACTATAGAAAATGGACAATACAAAATTGTTCAAGTAAATATTTTTTTACATCACTTTTTATATTTATACATACTTTGGAAACAAAAAAATTATTTACACTGATTTTTTTTCAGGGACTTCCGATCAGTGACTTTGCTAAATCAAAATTAAATATTACATCCAAAGAATTAGAAGAGGAACGTGCAGAAGCAAATAATGTGCTACACAAAAAGTGACTAAAGTATGGTACTGAAAGTGACTTACTTGTTTCAGCAAAATTATAAAGAATAAAATAAAAATTTCTAATGATATGAATTGTGATATGTAATATACTATGGTTATGGTCGTATGAAATTCATTGTTTTAAGACATAATATGTTGGTAGTATATATTGATGATACATGATGTGGAATCTAATGAGATATCTATACATCTTTTCTAACTAGTACAGGAATTGTTAAATATGTTTATATTCATAAACTGTATAAAACATGTAACAAATTATATTGAAAAACATGTTATACTTTATAACGTTTTTTTTTTGTTTTATTCTTTCCCCAAGAATCAATAATAATTTATATTACAGTAATAGTAACTATTCCTCATATCGATATCATTAATCAATCTTTTCACATTTATATTATTTTCATATCTTCTTCTAGACACTATTATTACAAGTATACTGATTTCCGCCTATAATTATAATTATTGAGTGAGCATTAAGTAGCATATTGTACAAAGATGCAGAGTGCTCAGCTTGCCAAGTCTTTATAACATTTTCATCAAAATGCTTTCAAACATTTTGTATCTTCTTTTTCGTGTAGTATATTTAGACACTCGCGCGTCTTAATAGACATGGTGATGCGTTGATATTTAGTTAAAAGAACAAATATTTGAAGCTGTGAAAATTGGTCTAGATGCTAAAAAACATCATTTTCATTTGATTGATAAAAACTTAGCACTTTGCACAAGTCAATTTTGATTCACATCTTATACGTTTTTATAACGCTGTATACATATAAGTGAGAGGCATTCTGATAAAGAAAATAAAACTTTCATTAAAGATACCCCCGTTTCTTTTTTACATATCAATTATTTTCCAAGCACGACAATATTCCATAAAGAAGACAATACGAACATTCGTTTTAAAATGAGGAACTGTAAAGTTTTTGTTCCACAAGAATAGCAAATATACTTGAAAACACTCGTATAAATTACATTTGTTGAGAAAATACAATTTCTATTGTATTTGGACAAAATTTATAATATAGTTGCAGCCAATACCTGGAACGGATAACCTATGTTATTAAATTGTAAGTTTACTTTTTTATATTAAATAAGCGTTTAGTACGGTAGTGCAGTGCATATCACAATATTAATTTAAAGATAAGTTCACCCTATAAGAGACTAATATCAGTTCACACAATAAAACTTAAACGCATAACATAAAATAATAAAGAAATAACTATTAAATTATAGATTTTTATCAAAATAGACAAATTTAAACATATCAACAAATAACATTACATATTTAAATATTTATGATACATTATGAAATCTCATTAATTTTTTTTAAATAATTTTGAATATCGTAAATATTTCCGTTCCAGGATGCACTAAATTGTTTTTGTAAACCTATACTGATTCTTATTGAACAAATGTTTTAGCTTTTTATAAACAACATCAAGACCAAACTCGACTTTTGCGTATAGATTACACAATATAATCTGTGGAGCAAAGTTCGATTCGCTCATTTTAAGAGCGAGTATTTTTTACTACGTTACCGTAGCAGTTCCTTGCCTGAGCAGAAAAGAGATTAGTTTAAGTGAAATCCTCTCTCTCTAGTTGCTGCCAAGAGTCTTTCTTTAAGTATTTCTTCAGTAGGATATTCTGGTAATTTTAAATAATGAACACAGGTGTTAACAGAGGGATAACCACCTGAACCAGCATCTACTTTCCGCACAACGGTCAATCTAGGATGTAAATTACATAATCCTCCGGGAGGTAAAGCTGAACATCCAGTAGCAAATTGTAAGAAAGCCTTTCTTTCAGGACCAGTCAATGAAAGTAGAACATTGACAAATCTTTGAAAACCAGGACTGAAGCAATAAAAAAGAATATTCTATTTAGTAAATTAGATTGTACAACAGTTAAAGTTATCTACATATATTTCAAATATATACCTTTCTCTTGTGTAACCTAGTTTTGGCTCAGTATAATTTAGCAGATCCTCTCTGGTCCATTGCGGGTTTTGTTCTCCACAAAGCATAGCCCTTACTTCTTCCGGACTGAAAGCATGAAGTTTTTCCATTGGGAAGACTTTTGAAAAACCAGATTTAAACGATTCTAGTTGTCTCGAAATTCCTCGATCAAGGCAGAAATTAATTGTCGATTCAGCGTATTCTCTTGCATTTTTCATAGTAACTGAAATCTCCGCACCTCCTTCTATTAATTCTACCTGATTATATGCAAAGATTTTGGAACTTGGAGAATACGTCATTGTTAAAGACAAATCTTCAATAGGCACTGACATTCCAGACGAATGAGTAATATTTAACGTCGCTTCTTCGTCGGTAGAATTACGACCATCGGAAAGCGTTCTATCGCGTTTGGCAATTGCCGTTTGTACCTCTTTCAAAAATTCACCTCTCACTGGATCGACAAGTACTAAATCTTCAATATCCAATAATCCATCATACCAAGAAGGAGGTTCTAACGAAGAGTATGCTGTATCTGCTTCACCCTCTTCGGATATAAAACTACTCGACATACTTGAAGATATACTTTCTTGTGTTACACCACTAAGACCAATCTTTTCATTTACATTGTTTGTGATGTCTCCATGACACATTAATTTTAGGAAAGGACGGGACAATGGTAAATCTACTAATCTATTATCCTGCAAAACTTTTGCCAAGAATACGCCCAAAAACCAGAAATATCGAATAGCACGATCACAAGCTGCAGAATCTTGTGGTAAAGGAGCAGGAAACAGACCACTCGGTCGAGTTACATAATATCCAGGAGGTCGAACTTGATCTCCAGAAATTCGAGATTGATCCGTATCAGTTGATTCTTCATCGTCACATAACCATAAACCTAAATCTTTACGTTGTAATTCAGCAGCAACTAATGCAAAGAACTCTAATGTTGGTCCAAGACCAGTTCCTTCTTCGCCCACAAATTCCACTTCCAGTATGCTCTTCCGACTTGCGTGTACCTATAATATGCATAATATACCTATAATACATATACCTATACCTATAATACAATGCAATTTTTCTATCTTTTCTTCCAGTAGAAATAATATATCATACTGTAAACGTTAAATTTAATTATTGAATTATTAGCTTACCTTCATTACTTGTTCTGCCCAGTCTAATAGTTTCTCTCCCCTAGGTACACTAACTCTTTCGTGTTTAAGTCTTCCAACGCGGAACTCATGAATGTCATCACGTCGTGGGCTTAAACCTGGTGCTCTTTGTCTTTCAAGAACAGCATCCCTTTGTGTTTGAAGCCACACAATGGATCGCGAGGCTCCGAAGGCAGTACAACTAAAGTACAATCGTCTAGTTTCAAAGGGTAATAAAAATGGACAACTTCTTGCTAGTTCTTCGCACCAATTCGGTAGAGCTCCGGCAGCTAATGCTAGAGGATCTTGAATTTGTTGTACTATCTTGTTTGTAATTTTCTTTGAAGTAAAGTCATCTGGATGAACCCAACATGTTGATTCCTCAAGTTCTTCATAATCAATGTGTTTACCATCATCACGAGTAGTGCTTAATACATAAACATGCCTCAATAGTTGCAATACATCCTCTACACTACACACTGAAGAATTTTGTGCTGTATTACGAGAATATAATGTAACAACTGGTGTTGCTCTTCCAGATGATTCTTCGTCCTTTGCTTCTTTATATATTATGCTATAAAAAAGCATAGTACGTAATTTATTATTATTATTATTATTATTATTATTATTATTATTATTATTATTATATATTTACATTGTATGTAAATATTTAACTTTTTATAATGCATTAAAGAATAAATATATTACGTGTAAGTTGGTTCCCATATTCTTCTTAATTTTTCTTGTCGACTACCCAATTCTGTCAGTTGCATTAATTCTTGTACTTGTTGGAAAATACTGGCGTGTGGTTCTGTAAGAGCTAGTTCAACATCTGATACCCCAGGAAGGCCTGGTCCCTTTAGTGTTAAAGAAAGTTTCGGCATTGGCAATGAGCCTGAGCGTGTATTTGACTGAGTTTCACTACCAGGTGGTGGGATCTCCAAATCAGTAGTCTATAAAATATTTCATAATATAAATAAGATTATTATTATTATTATCATTTAAGTCTCTTAATCTTTTTTACTCAATTAACCTGATTAATATTAGTTCGTCCAGGTCGTGGATCAAAGGCAGGAATCAGAGCAGAGAATTGCCGTTTCAAAACAAACTCATCATCCCACGCACGTCTCTTACTATTTTGAGGAGTTTCTTCTTCCACAAACGCTGCTAGGAGATTACGACTTACCATCACATCTTCATAATCACCATCACAACCATCTCCTTCTTCTTCATTTTCTTCATCATCTTCCTATAAAAATAGGACACAAAAAATAAATATTTATTCCTTTTCATTAAAATAAAGCAATCATTTTTTACTTACTTCTTGATCATTTTCATCGTTGTCTTCTTCTTCTTCAAGGACGCCGTCTTCATCGTCTTCTAATTCAGTCAAAAGAGTTGGTCCACCTGTTGTTCTACCTCCACTAGCACTGGAACTTCCGATACCTCCACAAGATTCCAAAAAGTCTTCAAGACTGACCTGTAGCCATAACTGCTTATTACATTATATAGAATCATATAATTTACTTTAAATTCTATATTCATGGTATATAATAAATATTGTTTCACAATAAAAACATTTTTAATATAATTTCTTGGATACTAAGCTTTACCTGTTCACTATCACTACTTGTACTAGTCAATGACATTGTAAGTGCTTGTCCTAGGCCGGGTCCAGTCGTTGTCGTAACACCACTACCAGCTACTTGACCACTACTGGTTAAACTTGGATAACTTTGAGCAGTACTGAGTAAACCTCCGGGAAAATTAGGACTCAAGGCAAGTCGAACTAAACTCGATACAGAATTAGGTCCACGTGAATTTGAACCAGTATTAGAATTGGAAGCAATATGTTGTCCACCTGTAGGTCCTAAAAAATTTTATTAGTAACTTATATGGCTAATTTATTAGAAAATACAAGCATTATACAAAATACAATTAAGAAAATTAAATTATTAATATACAAATACCATTAAGCAACAATACATAGACACAAACCCAATGTTCGTCTTCGCGCCATTGCAGTGAAAGTTTCTAATAAACCAGATGCAGTTGTTGGTTCCAAAGTATTGTTAGCATCAGAACAAGCAAGGTTAGGAACAGACACAGACATAGGATTGGTAACGACAACAGGACATCCACCTGCTGTATTTTGTGTAGATGAGCTAGCTTCTTTGTCCCGACTACATTCTTTGGCAGCTAGTTTAGAGGAAACATGATTGTAAATAACAAAAAAGAAGCAAAAAAAATACGCTTCTTCATAAGTGAGTTATAAAAACTTTAGTTTAGGATTAGAATCTTTAAATTGTTTTATTTCACAATTATTTTATATTAAAAAAAGAAAACAGGAAATAGAATGTATAAACCATGATTAATAATAATTATCATACCATCAGTAATTCCGGAGTGATGCCTCTGAACAGATTTAATCCTTAATGAATTTTCTTCTAGTTCACCTGACACACTGATTCTAACAGGCACTAAACTAAGTAATTCTCCACTCAAAAAGCTATTAGTATTATTGCGTAATCTGTCGGCTCCTTCCCTGACACGATCTAACACTTCAGTAGCTTCAAGACTCAATAGGCCTGACCCTGGCTGTAAAAATATTTTAAATTTAAATGAATTGTAAACATTCGACAATTATCTTAATAAGTACGCGAGTGTCACACCTTATTTCCTCGCACAGTTGCAAAAAATGGTTTTGAACTACTAGATGCTCGATTGCTGTTACTATTGGCGGGACAATCAGTGTTAAGGGCGAGACTCTCAACAATTGTTGCCAGATCACTTGTCACGGTAGTGTCAGGCCTGGGATGTAATACAACGGACAGTTCGCTCGTTGAATTTGCCCCACCTTCACCGGTTACAGCAACAACCGCTTCAGCGCGAGCAACCGACAACACATTTTCTGCTATCGATTCAACGGCTTGCTGTTTATTATAAATACGAAATTGACACTAGATTAGACGAATTATTTTTTACTCTAATTAATAGCAGTATGTCTTAACCCTTTGCGGACTGAGTCGCTGTGGACGAGAAGTATCGGTGCGTACAGTTGACAAAATGTACATGTTGAACGTTTGCATTATAAAATCTAAAACTTTATTTAAATATAACAAAATTTATTGTCGAAATTCAAGAAAACATATTTAGTTTTGCTATGTTTATGTATGACTCGTTTTATATTCTTGCATGGTGTGGTATCTTCTGAAACAGTCGCTTATATGCAAGGCTGGTTTAGCCAAACATATAGCACAATAGTACCTTGATTCTCTTCTTCCATTTTTGATTTTCCGATTGGAACATACCACACAGTGTTTACTCCTTCCTGTATTATCTCGCTGAATGATGTATAAAAAGCCGTTCAGCCTTTCTGCTAGACTAACTTTCTCCTGCCAACTTCCAAAAGTTGATGAAGAGTTACATTAAACGGAAAATAAGACTTCATCGCTAAAGATCTCTAATTTTTTTCACAAGAAACGTAATACTGTCATATACTCATGCGTAGATATGCATAAAATTATCGCTTAGAAAAATAGACGTACGCGAGCCATTTTATAATACGCAACTGTGAACAGACTCGGGCGGCTATGTGCCGACACGCGTCCGTAACGGGAAAAAGGCTTGGGCGGCTATTTACCGACACTCGTCCACAAAGGGTTAATGCTTTATGTCAAATGTAATTAAAACACGTATATAATCACGTATACTGCGGAGATGGAAAGATGACTATCGAAACGATACAGGGATAAAGGAGATACTCTACGCGTTGCTATATTGCATTTGTACATGTAACGCTTTCAGCTAATACGCGTTAATTACCTTAACGATTGTGTTGAATATATATAAAATAACTAATCAGGCCCACATTCCTTATGCTAGTGTTCTTTCCAGCTCCGCATTATATATAAATGATATATGAAATGATAAATATTTTAAATTATACCTTAACTGCTAAATTATCCGCACTTGCTGCTTGATCTGTAGAAGCTACTGAACCACGCATCGCAGTATCAGTACAATCTGGTAAACTAGGCGTACTACTAGATTTTCGTCCTGTTAAAACTCCGCCACCATTTTTATTTTTTGTTCCACTATCCGCATCAAGGCTGGTACCAACTAATCTTAAATCGTATTTTCCTTCTGCACCCATTCTATAAGAATTAGAACCACCATGATCCCATGTTACATCTATCCAACCATTGTGTAGTTCCCCTGTTACTGTGCCTTCACCTGAAATAATAAAGAAAATCTATTAATTCAAATACTAATTGGATAAAAACAACATTTGATCAATCAATATCATTTTGCTATAAACATACCAGGTGGGACACCATCTTGATCTCTCCATTTCCAATCCAAACCTCTAGCCACTCTAGCACCAGCGACTAAATGACGAAGAACTTGAGCTTTAATTAATCTTCGTTGTTTTCGAACTCCAGCTTCAGCTTCTCTAGCTGCACGTCCCAAATCTTCGCAAACGCCAGTAACTTCTCCATAAACTTCAAATCCAGATACAGATAAATAATGTGTTTGACCAGAAGCATTCTTTCCAATCTGTTGTAATCTTAAATGACGCCACCCCTGTGTTTCATCGGCTGGTGGCTCTAATGTCCAACTAGCTGTACTACCAGGCTCATTTAATGATGAATCATCTACATGAGCGTATAACGTTGTCCAGATAATACCATCCTTTGATGCTTGAAACATCCAATTCCGCAAGGCACTTCTACCATAGCCTCTTGCGTGCCTCAATGTGTAAGCGCTTGGAATAATCCAAACTCCTAAATCAATCGAAAACCATGCACGTCTATCATCGTTTGTATGACAGTTTAATGCTGACGGATCTCGACTTAAGATATCTTCAAGGTGACCATATGGAAGATTTCTTCCATTACTCGATGTAACGACGACTAAACCATATTGACCAGGATTAACCCATTCGGTACAAGTTTTTGCGTTTGTACCAATCCAATACAACAATCCATTTTCATCAAAGTCATACTGATATTTAAAAGTTATCCTATTTCTATCTTTTAGTTTCTTAACAAATGTAAACGTTGACCTATCATGATCATGCCATTGCTTTGCTACCATTTTCAATAAATGGTTTTCTAACTGTTGTATAGTACTTAATGGTTCCATTTTTAAACTTCGACCAGACCTATCAATTAAAGAACTTTCACCAGTTGCCTTTTCCAATCGAAAACGCAATCTTCTTGTTAAAATTTGTAAGCCATAACCAGAACCTGGTGTATCATACAAGTAAACAGGTAATTTTTCAATAGATTCTAAAACTGAAACCAATTTATGGACTAGAATTTTAGCAGAATTATGCTCTTTATTAGCATCTTTTGAGTGAAAACAGTTTTTAAATACTGCTATTCTTTGCATCCTGAGTTTTGTTGCTCGTAATGTAGGTGGTTGTGATCCTGGTGGAGCTGCTAATAATGAAAGTAAAGTTTGCACAAGCCCGCTAGAATGAAGTTCGTACGCGGAAACTCTCCCTTCCTCGTTTAATAAATCTTTAAGTTCTTCTAATGCACTTTGTAGTATATTACGCCACTCTCGATTTCCCGACTGTTGTTTTTGGCAAGCTTTTTCTATTTGACTAACAATGGCTCCTAGTTTAGCAACTACTCCACGTGGCTGCGCTTGGGCAGCCTTAAAATAACATTCATAAATATCCTGAGCTTGTACTTTAACTTTTTGTTTAATAGCTTCAATTTTAGATCTCAATCTTTTTCCTCTTTTACCAGCCCAGCCTGCTGCAAATTCTGGACCTAAAAATAAAAGATAATAAAATATTTATTTTCTGTAATAAAGTACTAAATATTAACATTAATATTAATTTATTCATATTAGTACATAAATAAAAACTGAATGCTTACCCAAACTTGTTTCTGCTGTAAAGGAATGCTTAGTACCACGATTTGATTCAAAAATAAATCCTGGTAAATCTTCTCGTAAGATTGTTGCTTGTTGTTGACCGTCGCTATTATGTATGCACAATTCACTTTCTTTTCTACTAGATAATGCCCAATTTCCTACAACTAGACGGGTCGTACCAGGACGTGAAAGTACAGGTTGACTCACAGAATTTGGTTTAACTTGACTTCGCGCTCTTTGTAATTTTTCCAAAAACTCGCCACGGTTTTCTGCAAAGTATACGTTCTAGTAATTGATACAGTTAGTAAAACTGCGAATGGTGTAAAGATTTTTAATGAACCGAATAATGTTGTGACAGAGAATGTTCAAGTCATGCAGAAATAAAGGAATCTCCATGCAACTGATGATGTACACTGAAAGGTAGGATAGCGTGCACAACTAAGAAAGTTGAACATGTGTGTACCTACCTTCAGTAGTAAGCGACTCTGTGTTCCTCCCCTTTCCTGTAGGCAGTTAGTAAAACCAGTTATTTACTACACTATTCCCCTCACGGACGTTAATCACAAATGAAAACGATACAACATAAAAATGTGGTTTTAACAGAGTCAATTTATCTGTCGCGAAGGGTGTGTGAAGGTGGAAAGAATACTTCAACAAGAAAGATAGTGGTAAGATGGACGAGACATAGGTGATGAATTTTGTGTCGATATTAAAAAAGGGAAGAACGCACCAGATGTGTCTGTTCCGCCTTCTGGACTGCCACTAGAATACATTGTTGCTAATTTTCCATCAAGTATAAATCTAAACCATCCATTACTTCCATTTGATAGTTCTAAGGCTGCTGCATCAGACCAAACATATAAGCAATCACGACCTCTACAAATACACCAATCTCTCCAATGGTAAGCTCTTCCAATTAAAAGTTCTCTTGCATCTTCCATTCTTTGTTCTTCAGATTGATTTGATTCTGCTTCTGGTTCTGGAACAGCCTCTTGTGGTCCAGCCAATGCAGCAACTTTTGAAAAGACTCCCAAACGAGCAAAATGTTCTAGAAATTCATCTTTGCCTTTTATCATCAAATCTTGTATCATTTGCAAAACCACTAAGTGTCCGTCCTCATCCTCCTATTAAGATTAAAATAAAGATGTTTTAAATAAAATCCTTTACAAATATTAAAAGTCCAATTAAGTCAAACAAAGATTTCTGGTCCTTTTTTTTTCTTAGTTTAATACAAAATAAATACTACACAATTTTTTATAGAACATATCTATAGTCCTTTTATTCAGTCATACTTTGTATGGCACGAATATAACAGCACAAATTTATTTATGAGCAAAATGATTACGCGATCCATTGAAATCACAAGCAAATGCCCATTAATCCCATCAGCAGCAGGCAGACAGTCAATAGAAGTGGACAACCAGCTTCGTGTCTAATCTATCATAATTAACACCTGTTTAGAGCAATTTCACTGGCCATTCACTGAAAGATCTGTGTGTCCTTCACTGTTATTATTTACAAAATTTGTACCTTAATGATCTTCTTACATCACATTTTGTGCTAGAGAACAAATTGCACGTTGACTCTATATATTAATGCACATGGCACTTTTTGATATTTATATGCGATATAAAAAAAATTTTCTCAGCAAAGGAATATAAAACATGCGCATATTTGTTAGATCTCACCCTTTATACGAATTGTGTCATAAATACATTATGTTAATAGTAAATGAAATCTTTGCATAATTATTAATGAGATCAGTAAAAAGATAGTGGGATTTACGAATAGCATGTAGGGGGGCACAAAGGACGTTTCAACTAGAGACTGGCAAATATACAACAGACGTTACCGTCTTATCAACAATGTAGTTCAGGGAACTGGAAGACTTGCGCGATGCGAGACAACGCAATTTTGGGCCAATTATCGGCTTGAGAGGCGGAGGTGGTGGTGATGGTGCTTTTATCTCAAGCTCCTGTGAACAATCTTAACTAAATCACTAGCATTGTCTGTCTTGCTGCCTGTCTGCCTGCATGAATACTAAAGATTTTAAAACATTGATTAATTTCGTAAAATACTATCTTATATCAATCTCGCAGGGCCTTGAAAAGTTTGTATAAACTAAAAAAGAAGAAATAAACTTATATAAAAAATATTGTATGTTTACCTCATTGTCCAGTACATTGGCAATTACTTCTACAAGCATAGCACCACAACTTCCCATTCTATCAGAACCACATGTTTCAATAAGTAATTCTGGTTGAATATAATGCACCATCTTCCTGATTAAACTTAAGCTGGCTTTCCTAACGCTTGGCAACATAGATGACTGAAATGTTGCACAGAATACTGGCAATAATCTTTTCAAGTATACTGGAGCCATTTCAGGATCACCTTTTGGTTCTGTGAATTCTGCTTCTGTTTCTGGTTTCCTATGTTCTTGATTTGGCAACATCCATTCTCCAGGAGATTGTAATATAGCGGCAACTTCTCTATGACCTTCATCTACACGTTCTCTGGCTTTATCCAATGGCGTTTTCCCATCTTCATCTCGTAAATCAGGGTTTGCCCCATGTCTAAGTAATACTTTAGCAATAGCTGGTCTTCCAAAACAAGCAGCATAATGCAGACTAGACGATCTTTGACCTTTATTAACATCTGCTCCTCTGTCACACAAAAATTCAACCATTTCTTGAGTTCCGAATGCGGATGCCCAATTAAGCAATGTTTGTCCAACATCATCCATAAAATTAACTCCAATGCCTCCAGAATCTATGGCTTCTATTAACGCATCCGTGTCTTTTGACCGAATGCAATCAATCAACTGTCTGTGAGATTTTTCTCCAGCGCTTTCTGGGCGCCTAAATCGTGGTAACACGGGACCAGACGGACCACCGCTTGTATTGCGGCCTAATGCTGACCTTCCTTCGAAGAGTAAAACTAACAATAAATCAACTAATCTCATGGAATCAAGTGCACACCGCTCATCTCCTTTTAAAGCTTTCTCAATCGCGTCTGGTAGTTCAGAACGTAAAAGGTCATGAGTTATAGAAGGTGATCCCCTGCAAAGTGTTGATAGGAGACTAATTATAGTAGAAACAGATGCGCAAGAATTCGCTTCAGGAGTAGGAAGTGTTGAAGCTGTACTAGATGGTGGAGGTGTTTTTGGATTTCCAGAAGTAGTTGCTATTGATGTACCAGGCCCTGCTGCATTTGATAACCTATTGATAAACAGAAATAAAAGGATTATCTTGATATTTCCAGATAAATCTAATTTATTTCTAAAATAAATATCTGTATAAGATTTATCATAAAATAATACCTATACAAAAGTTCAGAAACTAATCCATGGGAGGCTAATGGAGCAGGATCTGTATTTCTTCTTGAAAATCTATCAGCCAATGATGCAAAACAACGGAGTGCTCCATCAGCAACATGTGCATCTTCATGTCTAAGTAATGTTGATAAAGCTTCAACACAATCTGGCAAAGATTTATCTTGAGGTTCTACTTTTCCACATAAACGGGTAACCACAGCCATTGCTGAATGTAGTGTATCTCTATGAACAAGAGCTCCATGTTCCCGAATAAAGCATAAAGCACAAGGGAGGCCACCAGCTTCAAGTACAGCACCAGCTTCCCTTGCACAGACAAGTTCTAATGCCTGTAATAACATATATGCTGAATATTTTTTGATATTATATTTGAGAACAATAAAAAAATATAATACCTTTATACATTGTTCAGCTAGGTCCCTACTAGTTCTAGAACCTAGCCCAGCTCCAGATAAACGACTGCAAATAGCTTTCACAGCACCTTCCATGGCTATTACTCTGCGTATACATTCTGGTGAAAGATCAAAATAATATGTAATAGCTCTAGCTGTCACTTCTAAAACACTATCTGGTGCAAGTTCATCCAAAAAAATTCTACACAATGCAGGAAGAAATGTGCGTGGAGGACAGCTAAAATAAAAATACGTTTTATTATATTTTATTCAGTTAAAATAATGAACATTATCAATGTTTTCAACATACCATTCAAAACATCGATCTACATTATCAGACATGAGCAATAACATGCACAATTGCTCTAAAGCAATTAACTGCATGTCTCTTTCATCTCCTTGGCCCATACTGAGCCATTCCAGTAAAGTTTCAGGATCAACATCAGCCATCTTAATATAAATTATAGAAGAAGATGATCAATATATGAAAAGTACAAATCCTTAATATACTGCTATATAAATAATATTAACTAATATGTTTAATACTTATATAATTACAAAAAATGATATAAGAAATATATATATATTTTTTTTTGTAAATTTCTTTGTTGTATAACAGAACTTACCTTGTAAGTTTTGTAGCACCAATCACGTAAATATACCTCAAACTGACAATCTGAAAACAAAGCAAAGATATGTCAGAATAAGTTAAGATATATGTACATAAAGTATTAACATAATATTAATCCTACTTAATAATGCAAAAGTAATAAATGTCATTGGAAAATATTTAAAGCATACTATATTTAATTCACAAAAGACCAATAAAAAATACAAAAAAGAAACAAAAATAAATGTATAAAACTTCTTATGGTATGTCTATATTAAGAATTACATTGACAGCATTCTCCCTCCTTAGTTCCTTTATGGGTAATGAAACACAGCTTTTAGAAAAATTCGGCTATGTAAATACCAACGCAAATCATCGATAGATTATGGTTGAAGAAATTACGTATATAACAAATAATAACACGTGGTCATAAATTTGATATCGCAAAATTATGCTTGTCGATGAAGTACAAAGAAAGGTGAAAAAAGTTTGTCATGACGACGGCTGTAAGCGTGACACTATTTTAATAACACTGTGTAACCTTCAGGGAATTAAGAGAAGCAGTTGCTGTGCAGGTGCACATTATAAATTCAATATGCCTAAGAAATAATTATCTATAGTTTGGTAAATACGACCTGCTTACACAGGAAAACGTACCGTTGTGCACAGTATTCCATTATTCGGAAGGGGTCAGGTCGCCATCCTTCCAAAGACGTGTCGTTTTCCACTGCGAAAAACAACGTAACAATATCGTCGCGCTTGGTCCGTCAGTGACACGAAAAGTTTATCGCACTAACGGACCAATAAAGCACTCCTCCGCACAAAAAGATCTCACTTTACCCTAATGTCGTAGTATATATTTCGCCATTTACGCGACGTTCAGTATAGTTAGGTACCACACTCGCAACTCTCTAAAAGTCGTGTTTTCATAAGTGCGTACGTCGACGAGCGATTACTGGCAGATTTTCATGAAATCTCGCACAATTACAATTGTACATATATGTGTGTATCATACATACTGATAGTCATTTAATACTACGTCTCTAGAGGGCATCACTTTTTCTTAACAATGTTCTTTTCATAAATATAGTCAAATTACTAAATAATAATAAGGAATTTTGCTTTTAAAAAAATTTATAGAAAAAATAAATCATACATTTGTTTACACAATGTCACTAATATACCTCATTTTTATAATATTTACATTTAAAGGCTTTTAACACAACTAAAAGTTCGTTACTTGGTAAAAGTTAGTTGTAAAATACTATATATTAACATAACAGTATTAATGAAATAATATATCAAACTAAATTTTACTTTCTTCTCACAACAGTTTTGCAATGATTTTTTCTCTTGCACTCCAACGCTAAAACATTTTACAGTTATTTAAAAAATATTCTTTTATACATTTAAACATTACCTATATATATATCTACCTTGTCTTTCTTTTATAATTCTTGTTCTTCTTTCTTTCAATTGAATAGATACATTTTCTAAAATACTTTCAATAAAATTATCTATAGCTATTGATATATTCATTGATGATACTGGTGCTCTACAAACTGGACATTCTTTTTTCTTTTTGATCCATAGGTGTATACAATGATGACAAAATGTATGCATACAACTTAATGTTGTTGCTTTCACAAATAATTCTGAACATATACTACACGTTAGTTGTTCATCCAGTATATCATTAACTTTATTACGTATACTTTCTTCTTTTTCAGTCTTTATATTAAACTGAGTAGTATTTGTTAAATCTATTGTATCTATAATTTGATATTCTGAAGTATTATCCATAATTTCTAAAAGTATACAACTATCATTCAAATTTTTGGACGACCCTGCAACTATACATAACAAAGCAATGAGTTTATTATAACTTAATAAAGTATTTAGTATTTTTATTATAAAAAAGAATGTACCATCATTTTCTACTGTTCCTACTTTAGCTTCTTGTTCTTTTAAAGCCTTTTCTGCTACTTTTAATTTCTCCTCTAAAACTAACTTTTCATTTAACAATTGAGCCTGTATACTTTTTTCTTCTTTAACTCTATTCTCCATCATATTTTTCCATTCAGTTTGTTGTTCTTTTCTCCACTTTTCCATTTGCTCTTTCATTTTCATTTCCAACATTTCTTTCTCAAGCTTACTTACACTCAATTCTTCTTGCCACTTTTGTTTCTCTCCGTCCAATTTCTTTTCAAATTCAATTCGTTCATTTTCCAATTTTTCTAATAATTCAGTATACCTGTATTTTAAATATTGTTCTTGAACATCACCATATTCTATTTTCTTTTCTAATGTTGTAATTTGTTTTGTAAAATCTTCAGTATCCTCTTTCGTAACATTTTGCTGCTTAAAATGTTGCTCTAATTGTTGTTTTAGTTTATCTTGTTCCTTTTGTTTTATTTGTGGTTTATCGTTAAGAACATTTTTTTGGCATTCCTGATTTTCTGCAAATGTTTTCTGTTCTACAAGAATATTGTCTAATACCTGTTCATCTATCTTAGGCTTTTTAACTTTATGTTCATATTTGACATCAAAAGTAAAAAGATATTTAAATTCTTCAGATTCACTAAATTGTATAACATCCCCCTCATAAATTCTTTGACTCTCACCAGACACTAACGGGACATCATTAACAAATGTAGCAGAAGAACTTATGTCTTTAATAGTCCACTCGTTTCCTTCATATCTAAAAATACAATGCTTTCTAGATATTACTGCATTCAAAATGATTTCATCGTTATCTCTTGCACGACCTATTCTAAACTGTGAAGAAAAGTTTAAGTTAATGTCATTAAGAAAAAGAAATTGATGCAATTGACGTAATTTATTGAATAAGATAGTTTAAGATTCACGTTTGCCAAAATACCTCATTTTTATCAATGTGAATATTATGAGGAATGTAATTCTGGTTATTAATTCTTATTAAAATAGGTTCGTGTAAATTTTCAGCTGAATCATCCAATATTATCCTTTTTCCCACTTTCGAACCTTCCATCGTCCAAAATTATTCTTTAATAAAAAAACAAATTAAGAAGCATTGTATAATGCACTTACTTTTTTAAATTATATTTGCTTTTTTATTGTTTACAGCGCTTTGCTTTACATTGCCTATAAGTGCAGGAAGATAATAAACAATAGATTCACGCGATATAGAAATTGATTCAAAATTCTTGACTGAATTTTCTGATTCACATAAAAATAAACTATAGATAAACACATACAAACGACATCTCGCGGTAAATTTTGAACAACATCATAACAAAGGGATAATGCATGGAACTTTTAAAGATGAGCGAGAGCGTTTTCGTCTAAAGCCTACTAAAGGACTCATCAGGCTTTACCTAGCAGGTTCGCGCCTTAGACACCAGGAGAGGATAAGATGTTCGAAAATTGTATTTGTAGATTGTGTTTGTTGCCGGAGCATGAATGGAAGAGTTCATTTGTCATCGAATCAACAGCCATCTGGTGGCAAAGTAGAGAATGTCCCTACAAACTTATACAGACTATAGCATAAAGTTAAAAATATAGTATACACACACACGCGCGCGCGCGCGCGCGCACGCACGCACGTACGTACCTATACTTTGATTGAAAATTGAAATTATTAAGTAAGAAATAATATATGGAAATATTAACATAATGGTACATAAAATATTTTAATTGTGGTAAGAAATAAGTTTGTTTAGTATATAAATAAAAAATTTGAACAGAAGCTCAAAGAACGACCTTTTTCAAGTATTTATAAATTAAATATTAAATGAGAGACAAAAATGACCCTGGTAAAATTTGCTTTAATTCAGATAGTATTTATTTGATAGGTATATAATACATTGAATTTGTCAGCACAAGTGAGAGAAAACACACTTCTCGGCGACTAATACTTGCTTGCTCTTATATTCAATATCTTCCAATTATTCCTACACTACTGCTACCGAACATACTTTTCTTCTTGTCCATGGAACGGAGTTTCTTTTTTCTCTTTTTTCTTTTCTTTAAATATCAACTTTTTATCCAACCGACTATCTTTTTATTTAGTAGTTGGTTAACAAGTCGCACATGAAACAGCATAGTCTCTGGTAGATTGATGTACGTAAAAGGGAATACAGATAAATTTATCAATTCATCAGTATTTGGCAATTAAAACATGTGACGTTAAGAATATTATTAATTTTTTCTTTTTATGTCGAAGATGTATTATGAATGTATAATACATTCCTTTGCGTAAGCGCATTACAATCAAATGAAATTTCAACGTTACAAAAGTTGTAATTTTAACGATAATTGGTATTGTTTTAAAAGATTGGCAAGTAATTGATTTAATGCAACGAACCATAATAATCGTACTGTTCGGTAAGCTGCATATCAATGAAGAATAGCTTTCTTCAGTAAATACAGTGAATGGCTCATCCACATTTTTTCGAGGACAGGATCGATTTGACGGTCGTTGTCTATTTACAATATTTGCGATAAAGACTAATTAATTTATAAACATCGTTGTTATTTATGTACAGACGTAATATAAACGCATCATACCTTATAAAATGGACATGTGTAAAAGTGTCGCGAATCAAACAAATAGTGACCCGATTCGACTTGGTTTTGAAAAATACATGGCTTATAATCGCCAATAGCCCACAACATCTACATCAAAACTAACAAACAATTTTCAAACAAAATTAATCGAACTTCTACGCGCAATTTTTCTATCTAAAAGATACAGCGACAATGACGTACAAAAGATGAAAACATACTTTGATTTCGCTCTATTCATCTTCTACATAAAACAAACGCAAAAAACGTAACAAAATTCTTAGTATGTACCTAAGATCGCAAAATATATATGCATGTATATACATATATGTATATATTTAAAACATAGTTACTATAACGTATATGTAGCGAACGATTTCTCATTGTGCGATCTCGCGTACCAAAGTCTCTAACAACTAAAGAGCAGAGTTGATGCGAAGATATAGAAGTTGGTATAGTAATCGTGATATTACAGAGTCATAATTTGAAAAAATATCGCAACACCATAAAAACACCGTTTCTAATCTAAATACCTAAGTAAGGACCAACTTCTTTATCTTCAACCGATTTTACCAATATATATAATCGTGACAAAACATCATCGAAACTGTCTCAGTGGTTTGGTAAAAGATACACTTCCCATCTGTTTACAATCGAACGTATAAGTTACAGGTACAGAAGTAATAGAAAAAGTGCGCGTACAATGTTTGAAATAACCATGTGAACGTTCATTTGCGTAAAAGGACATCATGTTATCCTCGGAAATACTTGGAGTAATTACCACAAAATTATTATGGAATTACCGAATGAACTTGTTCCAATTGAATTATTACATTGAGTAATAAGTTCGCTCGTCTCAACCGTGTACGCATTTCGAGAAAATAATTGTAAAAGAAATAAAAAAAAAATATTTGTAATGTGTATGTTGCTAGCGTTAATAAACATACCACTCAAAAATGAATTAAAAGATTTAATAAGGGAGAATGACTAATGAAGATTAATGTTGATGAAATAGCAGTATTATTAATTGAACAAAACCCACGATACACAATTCGAGACATTACTAACAGTTTTAATATTCAGTTTAATAGAAATCAGTTTCATTACATTTAAACAAACTTGGAATTACAAATAAGCCGATGTTTGTATCCCGCACGAATTAACTGAGAAAAATTTACTAGACCAAATCTGAATATACGATTTTTTGTTAAAACGACACAAAAACAATCTAAATTTTTTAATAAAAAAAAAAAACGAAAAGTTTTGCAGTGAAGGAATAAATAAATTCCTAAAAAGATGGCAAAAGATCGTCAAACAAAATGGTGCATACATCAATTAGATGTGTGTTATATAAATATTCTAGTAAAGAAAAGCGAACTTATTACTTAACCTAATACATTAGTCTAATCTAATACATTAAAGAGGACCGCGAGAACGTTACTTGATTTGAACGTTACCCCAAGCAAATTGTATTGGCAATGGAGGAATATCGCTACTCGTGGATGATTCGTCTTCACTGCTCGTGGCAGACGTCTCTTCTGAAATCATTGCTTCGCCACCTGCTTCTTGAGGCCTTTGACCTGCGCCACAATCTTCGGCGGCTGCGGCAGCTGCAGCCGCAGCAGCAACGGCAACGGCCACTGCAGAATTCGTAGTTACTGCCGTCGCAGAAGAAGAGGATGACGAAGAAGTAGACGAGGCTGAAGAAGACGGGTCGCTTCTAGGTCTTCGTCGAGCATTCGGCGTAGAATTAAATGTAGGCGCCCATCCGGATTCCTCGACTCGTGTGGAATCCGTAACGGAAATACTTTTGGATCTCGCTCTCATATCTACGGAAGCCCTTCTAGGCGTCAATCTGAGCGATCCTTGTCTCGACACTGTTGTCGTTGTTTCCGATCTACCCATTTTGGGTGGCATTCCCAATGACGACCCATCGCATCCTCCTTTGAATTCATCATCGATTTCCAATGTCCACGAAACCGAGTCGCCCTTCTCCACCATAAACTTTACCATGGATTGTGAAGATTGCGGACCGTTCTTGTCGGGTGAGAGAGAATTTTCGACGTGCTCCGGGCCTAAAGAACGTGAAAGCCTAGGCGTCAAATTCGCAAGAACGGTCACTACTTCGTTTTTTTGACGCAATCTCCATTGCAGTTCCTCATTACGTTGTGCCAAACGCTTATTCTGCTTGGATATTTGATGAATCGATTCATGCAATACCTCGTTATCGTGAGATATTTGCCTCTCCACAGCTTCTTTACATTGAAGCTGTGCTTTTAAATCTTCGCATCTGGCCTCAAGAGTGTCTACACGCTGTTGCAAAGCTTCCTTGTCCTCGATCTCTCGTTTAATATTATCGAGATCCGATCTCAAAGAAGCGTTCTCTTGGCTTTTAATTTCTAGCACCGATCTTAAAGATTCGACTTCTGCTGTCAACGCAGCCCCCTGATCGTGAACGACAGATCTCCTCTTAAACTCCGTTTCTCTTCGTACAAGTTCAGCTTCTTGTTCGGTTCGCAGTTTCACGATTGCGGCACGATGCTCCTTTGCGACCTCATTTAGAGAATCTCGCAACCTGACCTCGCACCTGCGCCTCTCCTCCTGCAGGGCTGTTTCCAAGGTGGCAATTTGTTCCGCATGTCGAGCTTCCACTAAAAAAATCAGATACAAATTTTTTTCTTAGTATGACTGACGTCATAGGAGGTAAATTGAAAAACGGAAGAAAAACAAAGTTAGGAGACGAGAGAACGGATTAAGTCCGTCGAACGTGCCAACCTATAATTAACTACGATGAACGTTACGTGGGCACTAAATTGAGCGTTTGTGAAGTTCCTGCGTGTGTCCACTTTTGAAAATTCTATCTCTGAATTATTTAACACTACCCGAGGTGCGCGTAGGCACATCAGCCTCGCAGATTTTAATTAACAATTGCTCTACTTTAAGGCTCTACTATTCAGCACGACGTCAGGATCATTACGCTTGTTACCAAGAGAATATCATTATCATATGATGCATTGTGTCAGGCACAGAGTACGTATACAATAAAGTATACTTCACATATATGTTCTATTTGAAAAAACAAAATTAATCGACATTATTATTGAAATAAAGATATTGTAATCAAAATGTAATAAAAATAGGCACATCAATTTTTAGAAACTGCGCGTTACAATGTATACGCACAATGCATTATATTGGTTTCTCACTTTCTCTAAGTTAAAGAAACGCAAATAGTTCTTGGTAAGACTTACGATCTTCACGAAGATGGTCCAAGGCTTTTCGATGATTCTCTCTCTCCAACTCTAATCTATCTTCAATGTCGAGGTTTCTAGCTGTTAATTTTTCGATTTCCGTACAGGAAGATATCCATTCTTCTTTCATATTTTCATAATCTTTCTTTAGTTTTGGGGTAGAAAAGGCGTCCAACTGAAGATTACATTGTAAAAGAGAATATAAGATCAAATTGGGTGTTATATGCATAAGCAGTAACATAAGACATGATAAAAAATCAAAAGAAAGAGAAAACTACGTACCTCATAGGCCAAATATTGTACGGTGATAGAAAGGGCTTGTATCACTTGTTCCGCCGGTTTTACGCGAAGTGCATCATAAGGTATGTCGGTTTGTGCGGCCTGATCTCGCGTCTCTAAAGACGCTCTTGTCACCACATAGCTATTATTGTGCTCCTTAGTTTCGCGATCTGCAACCAATGCCACCGGTCCCATCACCATTACGATTCTTTGTTGAAATCGTAGCAGAAGTTATTTGTTATCCGTCAAACTGGTACACCACTTCGATTCGATAGATTTATTCCTTTGAGCTATTGATCGTACAATTCCTATCGCTCCTTAAGTAATTCCGTCGTTATCAATATGAATAATAGCTTTGACCACGCTCATTCTTCGGCTTCGGACAACTCATCACAATGAAAGTTGAAGTAGATATCGTTGTAGATATAATACCGATACCTTACAAAATTGACTACGTCCAGACATCTTATACGAATAAATTTAGATGGTAGAATGAAGAAAGTTGTGCGGAAAACTTGTTTTAGGAGAAAAAACCGTATATTCCAGTCTTGGAAAGTCGAGCTACCTGTTTTTCAGGATATTTCAGCTATTCGGCTTGACGTACAGGCCCCGCAGATGCGGGGGTATTCTGGAGAAAATGCAATTATCGATGTGACACGCGGAAAATTCACATGCACAGATCATTAAATCGTAACGACAATTTGGTCTGGCTACGTCATTTGAGCTTCATCCTCCCATTATTACTGATGTACGTGAAAGCACGCGGATACGTCCGTAGCCCCGCACCACCACAGCTTTGATTCTATTGAGCACCTTGGACCAGGCTAAAAAAAGTGCAGCTGGTAGTTCGATCGAATTTAATCCAACAGTCAACCCCAGTGGAAAACGTTCAAGAGCACAAGCCAGTCAATGAAGACGCACTGGGTTAAGGTCAACTATACGATAGTCGTGCTGTGAACACGGAAAATCCAAGAAGTTTATGGCACTTAATGACCATCTTAATGGAAAAACCCAAATCGCCTATTACCCCGAGTTTCCCCGAAATTGATCAGCTTATTTTCGGCACAGGACTACGGAGTATCGAATACTTGTCACTTTGTCACTTATGTTTATACATAGTTGTAAATCTACACATATTGCCATTCAATCTATTTTTCTAACATCGTAACGTTTCTGGGATCTATCAAAGTTCTTGGTTGAAAAAATATCTCAGATTACGTTACACTTCTTTTTTCAATAAAAAGTATGTGTTCTCCATCTATATGAATCAAGTTTATTTGCACAATGAGCTCTTCTTATTCGATTTACACCAGTGATTCAGCTGAAAAATGCAAGTGAACTCGATCACGTCGGAATCATTGAATAACAATAATCGAGCAACAGACATGAGAGAAACCTAATCGGGATCGTCATTTGTAACGATTTGCTGGCCAAGTCCGCACTTCGACTGAATTAGCACGAGCCACAGGCTGCCTCGCGGAGCGATATATCCCTCCTTCCTTCTTGTCGACCACTCCTACCACCTTGAAATGAGGTGCAACCTCGAAGAATACGAAGACGATGGACACGCGGAAAGCTGTGTCTGGCCGGACACGCGCTCTACGCACTTCGTACGCACGACTTGAATATGACCCACAATATCTGAATATGTTTCCATAATTGCTTTAATGTGGCTCGTTTTCTTTCTACTTTGCAAAAGGGAATTCAAGAAGCGTAATTTACGCCATACCGCTTTACTAAGAAATTAACATACACAATGCTGAGGAGTATCAGTAGTAACTACCTATTGGTTTATTTATCATTCAGTTGTTCAAGTTTATGGATCATGAAAACGAGGACGATTTAAAATTCCGTTTCAACGGTATAACTCGTTCTAATAATAAGGAAAGGTGAGGTTGTAGAAGATGAAAATCGGTAGGTGTACGAGCGATGAATTATTACAAAACGTCGTGCTCCGAATAAATTCGCTTTTCCATTTGGAATTAGTTACCCTTACATGGTAGTAAGTGACCGTATTCGTATGGAACGGAGATACCTTCGTGTCTATGGATATAGCGATTCGAAGATAATGAATCGAATGATCGACGATCGATAGCTCTCTTCCGCTAAGAAGACTTTGCAAACAATTGTTAATTCTACTCGTCAATATCTGTTTCGTCACATTGTAACGTGAATGTAATGATATATTAGAACTATATTTTGACTGGTGGCAACGAAACCCGTTTTTCTTTTACTGCGGTACTCTTATTTTCGATTAACCGGATGCTAATAGAATTATGTATAAATTCGCAACAAAACTTTCTTGAAAGTATAATACTTCGTAATGCCCTTAAAAAACAGCGGATTGGACGAAACAATTTACTTAGTCTTACTTAGGTAAGCATTTTCCTAATTTATACTGCTTATTGATATATTTTCCTGTGAGTGCTTCATAAATGATTAATAAAACAATAAATTAAAACGAAATGAAGTACAAGACCGTGACTCGTAGAAATTCAACTCGTAATTCAGTGTTTTCTAGGACATAGACTGTCATTGATAATAATTTCTAATTCTAGCAATTTGTTCCACATAAGCGTACATGTCGAGTAAAAAAAACTGATCCACTGGAAGTAACAATTAATAATGAATCAAAGTCGGCGAAATCGAGGACGAAACATTGATAAGAAAATCATCTTGAAAGCAGAAATGCGAATCTCTCGAAACTATCACCGAAACTGCCGGTTTAAAGAATTACTTTCGCTCGATTATTCCTGGTCCTTACTTCCTCTGATACTTATTCTCTGCTATTGCCCTGCGGGTTTTTCAGCACCTTCCAGCGAGGATAGGGAGCAGGATTTAGTCCCGAGGACTAGTGAAAGCTATGACTTTCTTCGAAACGACGAGCAGTACAGAGTGATACGCACGTGTGCGTCCCCGTGCATGCGGAGAAACGGTCGTACGCACCGCAAAATGACCGTGGGACTTTTTTAGAAACTAGCTGCTGCCGGAGTAGCGCGGTCAATGAATTAGAAAGCACGACCTGCTGATGTTTCCTTACGGTGTTATCTTTTTCAGAAGACAACATTGAGAACAACGTTCTTTTCTACTCCATAAAAATCAATAATCTATTAAAACAAGTTGTTTAAAATGATTGAGGTGTCCGTTGTAAAGTTCAATATATATATATATATATATATATATATATATATATATATATATATATATATATATATATATATATATATATATATATATATATATATATAACAGTTACAAAAATAGCATAAAAAGTTGTTTCCAAATATTTTGTGAAATTGTACCTTTTATCGATATCGTTGAATTATGCTGCTTCGCTGGGACAGTAGTTAATCTCCTGGTTATTGTCGGCTTTCGCGTGGCTGATGGGCTCTTCTCTAGAAACAGAATTCGCTATGTTAACGAGAGCATGGTACATACACACCGGTAGTGCCTTAAATGATGTGTTATCGAGTTTGCAAGTACCGTACGCTGTAAACCGTTTTACTGTCCGCGTCAGATACCATACGTGAGAGCACAAGAAACACATTCACTCATATAAGATAACTCGGACACGAAGTAATATTTTAAAATAATATTTACTGCAGTATGTGAAGACTATGATTGCTACGATCCTCCGACAGCACAATCTATACACCGTCTGAACTATCTATTCTATTCGTAATCGTTGTCTACGATCGCAAACTACATTCGGAAGTCGCATTACCACTAAGAATGCCGGTCACGAAGTTATATCATAAACAAGTTCTTCACAAATCACGTTCCTCTGGCGGAATATTTCAGCGATGTGCACGAAACCCACCAAACAGTCAGACTGAGTGGCACGCCGAAATTTTCCAGCTTAAAATTTATGAAGGACTACCTGAACATTAACAGTATCCTATACAGTTAGGTCGGGAGGTTAAACCACTTAGACGGTTGAGGTAAGGGATGCATACTGTTGCAATTCTGACCTGACATATTAGAAACAAAGTAATCCTGGATTTACGCCTATGGCTAATTATCGTAAAAGTTATAAAACGAAACACAGAAATAAATTCCGAAATTTAATAATTGCTGCCATAAACGTCCCAAGACCGTTAATTTTTCATTCCGGAGAAAAGATCTTTAATAATATAAGTAAGTCTAACGTATTATTATTTTTATTGACTTATAAGATAAGACAACTAAATAAGAAGATTTGAAGAATTGAAATTGTCAGGAATTCGTAAAAATATCAATGAGTAATATACATCATCAACATTGATGATACAACGTATTGAGCGAATCGAGCATGGCCACTTGCCAATGTTTTCAATGCTACGTCTGAATCAGAATAGATCTACCCTGATAGCCGAGTATCGACATAACGTTAAACGCGTTTTTATATTTTTGCTCGTTAATACAAACGACTCGAGAGTGAGAGAGTGTTGCATAGAAGTAGGCGTTTGAAAAAATCGTTTTCGTCGCATTAACGTCTCCAACCGGAAGCACGCAGCGGTGCCCTCGACCTTTCGTTTCCTCTGTTCAATCAGTGAATAGCAGGCATTTATGTATATATATATGTATATACGCACATATGCTGGACTACGATATGTGCAAACTCGTCTCACAATTTAGGGCGCGCAAACCGGACCCTCCATAACTCACCGAGATTGATAGGCGAAATTTCTACGCAGTTCTTTTTCGTGTCGAAACTGTTGACACGATTCTGTTGATTACCACGACCGTTTGCTACCAGTCTTCTTGGTGGGTTTACCGATGTCGGTGATCTCTCTGAAAATACAAACGTAAAAGTGAATTTCTTCATTATCATATAAGCGATGGAATAATGATGGTTTCATCTTTCTCTGTTCTTGCGTGCCTATTTATAACAGGGAATTACGAAAACAAGTAGCTTCCATAACACGTAGGATTACGTGTCGGATAGTTCATCGACCGTGGAATTTTGTTTCGCTCGTCAGTCGTAGTTACTTTAATAACATTTTGCGCATCATCGGAATTCGTGCTTGACGAGGCAATATAGCGGGACGAGCCCGACACGAAGAGCTAAGTTTGAACCATGCTCGTCGATTAAACCAACGAGGAAAAGAAAACGTTTATTATGTATACCAGGCTGCACGTAGCCGTTGCCTACGAGCTTCTGCACATAACGGCCTATACGAGCTCTCGTGTGCATAATATCTCGAACCGATCTTACACATGAAAGAAACTAACCGCGCAGATATTCAAGACACGCGTTTAAAATAATCAACGGCAGGTAGTTAAGTAATATTCCTACACCAATCCTTAATGACGATATTAATTGTACCTACAATCAGACGCGTCAGCTACAAAGTAATGCATTTTTATTTTCTTTAAGCGTATCCAGTAAACCATTACGATTCTATTTTAAGAATCGGAAAGTTTACCCTCTCTAATTGTTATTTTTTCGATATTATTTCACGATAAGCCGTTCATTGAAACGAGCCACGATTATGTAGTATTTTTGCATGTTTCTTATGCCTATGAAATATCATAAATCACTCACGTTTCGCCAGTTACCGGTGAACGAGTGTGATATAATGAGGCGAACTACTTTCTGAAAGATTCCTCAAAATAACAGTAATCGATGGCCAGGGTAAAAGAGAAATCACGCGACAAGGTGTGTAAGTAGGGTACCTTTGATCCTTGTCCGTAACGTTTTAGACTTGTTTAAGAGAAACCGTTCGATCCGTCTACCTTTTTGAATGCCTATGCAACACATCGGGAGTCAGTCTCGCTTGTACTCGCGTCGCTTCAACTTTCTAGTGTTAAATGAACCACGAAGGAAAAGACAGCTGGTGGATAATCACGGACATCCTTTTTCCTTTCTTTTTATGGAACGGGATTAAACGATTGACTAAAAGAAGAAGAGGCTTGCTGACCTATTCGTATTTCCGTCGTGTAGATTAGAATCTGAACGCGATGAAAATCGTTCTAGGAGGAGAGTGTACGTCGACGGTACCTTTTATTTATACGACCGTACCTCGCTTGAAACTGCCGAGTCGCATTTTCGCCGAATCTCTGACGAAATCCGTCCGAAGAGCTGGTCTACCCTTCGATCCTTGCTGCCCCATTTTCAAACTTCGACTTTCACCGTCGCTTTACCGTCATTTCATCCTCAATAAAATCATTATGTAGGACTGTGGCCAGACAAATGTGCGCCTTCACCCCGTCGTATCTTCCGAGGCCATGGCGAGGCTTGTTACTCGGGCGGATTCCGTGACGATAACAAAACACTGGCATCGTGAACGCTCACGATTAACCGGCAGCATTCTCCAATGTTATTCCAGAAAATGTTCAAATTGCAAAATTTCTTCTTTCTGCTCGCGATTACGGTTGACACCAATTAGTACAATTCGCACAAGCAGCCTCACTTTCGCTCCATCGACGTTACTCTCGAAACGTCGCGCATGTTCTTTCGCGCTCCCTCGAAGAATCCAATTCCTTCGTGAGAAATCACACGGACGAAAGTACGATCGACAGGTTCGATCACGGATTGCGCGTTCCTTCGGCGACCTGAATCGCGGAGTGTAACAACTGTCTTTCACCGGCGCGATCGACGATGTCTACAACCATGTGGGTTTAACATCCGACTCTGATGGCGATTGCGTAAGTGGTAGATCTGAACCGGGTGCGTACCGGTGGTCGTCGGCCTTGGGAACGCACGTGGTCGCCGGGTGCACCTGTCTAAAAGGGTGGGGACATACCGAGAGAACCACCGGCGTCGAGCGAAGGACGTGTACGCACAAGTATAAAGTGGCCAGTTGAAGAAAGGCAATGCCGGAAATAAACCACTAGTGCCGTTGACCTGTAAGCTCGACGTGAAGCTGCTAATGTACAACGAAGAGTTAGACCGAGAGACTGATCGCCTTGAATCCCTCTATTCTTGCGTATAGCTCTATCCAAGTACAAACAGGAACGTAGCCAAAGATTCCTTCCGTAACGGTATCTTGCGAAACTTTCATTGGAGTGTCCCAGAGAGGGGATGGTAAAATCCAGTCTTAAAGCATTCAGTCTTGCGGCTCAGATTCCTCTGGCGATCGATGCGAAATGTGCCATAACATATTGTAGGCGTACATAGCAGGGTTGCTGGTTCGAGATGCCGTATTCTTATTGATATTCGCCCAGACTCAACGTTGTCTTCGATCGTTCTTTCTGTATCGGGTGAGACAAAACGCGAACACTCATCTGACATGGGTAGAAAATCAGGTCACGTCGAGCGCGTTCGTGAATATGATTGACACATTATATGTATGTGTAGTACAGCGTTCGAAGGGTGTCGAAAACACCCTACCCTAATACGAGAAACAAACAGTACAGAAACCAGGAGAAATTGTACAGAGATTAGCGCTTAGCTCGAAGCTCGACGTTGTACGAGCACAACTTTGATGCACTTTGCACCGTCACCTTGCGGCATTCACTGACGACGATACACCGGCTGTTCGTTCTTGCGCTCGCTCCTGTTCTTTTTGTCGCACACACGTAGCCTCTACCATATACCCCCGATAAAACTGCTGACCCGAATGGGGTAGAGTATAGAGTAAGAGATCGTGAGAAAGGGGAATAGAGAGAACGAGAGTGAGAAAAGGACAGAAGACGCAGCAGCACCAGAAAACCAAAGGGGAGAAAGAGCGAGAAAGATGGAAGACCGGAAATGCAACACGCGTGCATAAACAGCGTCCGAGCGAGCACGAGGTCCGCCGAGGACTGCCGACTGGATGCTGCTGCTGCGACTGCTCACGGCCTGTCTCGATCCAATGGAAGCGAAACTGTCCAGTGGCGCCGGAAGAGGGGCATCGGCGCCCTCGCTCTTTTTCCTATCTAAGTTTCGCGCGCCTAGGACGGGTCGATACAAAACACCCTCCTACGCCCTCTTTTACGACTACTCCCACCCTTCTTTGCGGAACGAACCACCTACGCGATATGTCTGCACCGGAAGATCTTGGCGACGAATCAACGGCACACGTGTATTTAAACCCCAAAATTGATCCATTCTGTCTCGGCAGCTTCAAGGATATTTTGGCTTTGAATTAAAGCCAGTAGAGGGAATGAAGTATTTGAAAATCTACCTTGCACCTGTGCCTTTCAATGTAAAATCTATTTTCTAGGCTTTAGTCGTCAAGATCGAATTTTTATGATTTTTGTAGTTCGTAGTGTATTGTTCTAGTCTACTATAAGAAGGAGCGAGTAATCTCTGTAGGTCAGACGATATTACCGATACCTTTTTGTTGAAAAGATGCGCACGAAATTACTAGTTTGTATAAATGGGTGTTAAAATTTTTCAAGCGGTAAGATGTTCCTCATTTCAAGCTCTACTTTCTATATCGACATAAAGAAAAAGAATAGCACACTGAAGTGTTTTTAATATCATGCAAAACGGTTACTGGTTTTCTTGACCTTTGCGGTTCTGAGTTTTTTCTCTTTTTTTTTGCAAAATGGTATGCGGTCAAACATAATTCGATATCGCTAAATCAGCTGGTGTTATATTTATTCAAGCTCCACTGATCTACACAAGGTCTCACTTCAGACTACTACTATTCCATAACCTACCTCACTACCAATCACACATTGATATATATAAATTGAAATATATAAATGAACGAATAAGCAATTACGAATAAAACGCTAATTAAAATTAAATTACGGCGCGTGTTAGGGGCATTCTGTTAAACATTCAAGCATCATTAACACACACACATGAAGTGGTAGATATACTATATTTTAATGTAATTTGCAATCATTTAAAAATATATATTAATTTGACTTACTTGGCGCGTCTTTGTTAGGTCCGGTGCTGAGATCACTCAAGGAGCTACGAACGGAGCTTCTGGCAGTTTCTTCGATTGGCGATTTTATTTCTTGTCGGCCACGTATTCTCCTGATAATTTGTAACTTCTTATCAAGGCTATATCAATAGAAACTATTAGAAACACAGATCTCGACAATTAATATCTCACCTCTTATCCTTATTATTGTTATTATTTGCGTCACCAGATTTCTTTTGAGTTGATCCCGTAGGAGATGGTTGATTAAGGCTCTGGAGTACCCTCGATTTTACTTCCTTCCTGACCGACCTAGTCCTTTGTTCGTTTTTCCCAGCCTCGATTTTGCTCATAACGGCGTCCCATCGCCCACTCTTTCTAGCAGATCTTGGTAAACGTCGAGCTTCTTTCTCGGTTTCATCTTTCGGTCCAGACTCGATCATAGCCTTGATTTTCGAGACAACGTTTCTCTTAGGCATCTTGTATTTTTTTAATGGGACCGAATCAGCTTTGTTCTGTGTTTTCGATCTCATATTGTCATTGGTTCTCTCCACTTCTATTACCGTAGTTTCATTGGGATTTATCGAGCCGCTGGAGTCAGCTGATCCATCCAAAGGATTTACAGGAGCCTAAATATTATCCGTTAGGCGAGCTATTTTAACAAATATATACAAACATATACCAAATAAACAAAATTATCGACTCGCCTGTAAATAATCCATAATAACATCCGCTTTGATCGGTGTCGGCTGGCTCCTCTGTGAGACCTCCGTATCAATGGTATCGGGAGTGTGATCCTCGTGTTCCACAACTGCCTCCTCAGGAACATGAAGCTCGTCCTGTCTTTTATCGAGATCCGAATAAATCCCACTTGAATCCATTTCTTCTCCTGTAAAACTCGGACATCTTCGACCACCAGGCGCACAGAAAAGGGTACCGTCGATCACTTGAGCTTTCCTATCGCCACGTACGATTTCCTCATACGCGTCAGCATCACTTTCCGTAAAGAAATCCGAATCCGTCATCGGATCTTGCCTGCAAGGAGCGGGTAGATTCGGTGGTGGTGCGACGGATGGTGGATCAGCCCCACGACTCGCTGGCCTCGAGTTCTCACCGTCACCTTGATAACCAGCTTCGAGACTAGTGATACTTGTTACCGATGTAACGAAACTAATAGGAACAGTGCCCCTAACAGGCTCCGTTGGTTTTGGATCGAGCGGTAACTCTTCCGGAGATGGTGTTCTTTCACTTGAAGCTTCTTCGGTTGGTTCAACATCCGCTGACGGCCTCGATGCAGATGCTCGCGTTAACGCCAATCTAGAGCCTGCTGATCCCGTAAGATTTTCGCAGGATGGTGTCCTGGAGCACTCTAGTGCAACTGTGAAGTCGGTCATTTGGTCAGGGGTCAATATGCCGAGGCTTTCGTCGTGTTCAAAGGAATTCTGCTTATTGAGCATCAAATAGTGTGGTGTTGTGTTTACTGCATTATCATTGTAATTGCCTAGGGACGTTTCCAAGAGGCAGCTCTCACCAGCGTCCTCGATCATATTCAACTGAGAATTTTCGAGCAAACTGTACAAATGATAATAACGAAAATCTATTAAATGACGAATAATAATTGACAAAAAAATACCATTTTGCTACATTTCTTTTGATCAATGGAATAAAGGTTTTTCTTTAAATGACCACAGATGTTCATAAACGATTGTCAGATAATTTTTCTAATACCTAACTCTCGTGGATACTCGCGTTTTGCATAAAATTTATCCTCTATTATTCTACGGCAGATTTACAAACTCGGATCAGGTCAAAGTGTATCGTCATAAAGACCGTTCTAACATTCTTACTAGATGTAAGGTTAAATTAATGCTGAAAGCGAACATTTTCGCCGCGAATAAATAGCGACATTTATAGAATTTGTACCGACGCAAGCAAAAATTTGGTCAAAGATGATTGCAATAAAATTAATAAAATGTTATGGTGTACCTGAAAAAGCTGCTCTTTTCTTCGGCAAAATGAACCAACTGTTGCACGTCATCTTTGTCAATATCCCACACAGGTGATATCGTAAACGTCTGATGTCCCGAATCTGTTAATCAAGTAAGAGAATGCGTAATAGCTAAATTTTCTCATTTAACTATTTCTGTGGTAAGTACGTAAATATTTACTATCACCTTCGATCGACGGTGTAGACACAGCTCGCGTCCCGCACTTCGTTTTAGGAGCGCTGCTCTCGTCCTCAGCATCGACGAATGATAAACATCCCGGGAGTACCAATGAACGTCGATGTCCAGGTACAAGCGTCGGCGTACCAAGTACTCTCGATTTCGGGAAAAAAGACGGCCGTGCCGCGCGTGGAACTGGTATCCGACTTTCCCCGACGTTCTGCAATCACACAGACAAAATGATAAATTCGCGTGCGTAAACTAGGTTACCATAAAACTATTTCACGCATTCATTTAGCCAGTCAACAGACATACATACATTCCACCGAGAGAGTTACAAATTCCTTCATTTATCCTCTAATTAGTTGAATCGTTCCATAGCCTGAAGCTTCAGTTAACTGAATATAGACAGACTTAATCGCATTGTAGCGATCGTCACAATGACGTAGCAGGTTCATGCTGGTCTCTAGAGCGCGTCAAAGGTTAAGACATTCAATTAAATTATTGGCAGGCAAAAGAATCTAAAAAATGCCTGATTTTTCAAGGTTAAGATAAATTCTTGACCCGAAGATGAAGACGAAGAGTCCGTTGCCCTTGGCCCATCTCCAAATAAAACCCTTCGTCCCGAGGTGAATCAGAAGTGTCTCTCTGGCAGTTGGCTAACTTAATTTTAGCCCTGGTCAACCGCGTTACTTCTCTCTTGCAGCCACCTTTACCCAGTACCTTCTGTTTCTCCTCGTCTTCGTACGTAAGAACACGCGTAACATGTTCCCCTTTAGCCTGTTTAACGACCAACGAAAACATTGCTCGGTGGTCGATTAGCTTTATCGTTCGACCGCGAATCCGCTCGTATAATACGTACCCGTCTATCTAGTATCGTGCAAACATCAAGCTGGCCGAAGCGTCTCTATCAAAGTTCGAATATCAGACACTTCGAGTATTTGTTCGTGATCCGACTGATAAAATCGACCACAAACAAGATTTAGCTATGCAGCTTTGTAACAGTCTAGAACGAAAAGCTGCGTTAGCCTGTTACTAATAATAGTATTACCAATGGCTAGCTGAAAGTGAGGAACCGGCTACCAGAGTAACAGAGTGCGTTCACCGACGATCCTGTTGAACGACGTCGTCGGCTGAGAACTGGGTTACAGCTCGCGAGTTTATTTACTACGAATCGGTTCTCGCCGATCTGAACACTGCGTGCAAATTCATCTGCTGAAACGCTATTTTATTTTTTATATTCACATACACATCGAACGCTAATATTTCGTCCAATAACTTTTCACACAAAAGCGATAAATTATTCAAGAATCATGCATTATTGCATTACACATACGTATTCATACATATATATAGTATACATATATAGTGGCTTGGTTGCTATCTACGCACAATATATGACGTATCCATCTTTTTCTAGTGGTTACAACACAACATCAATATTGCGACTCGGTAGTCTCTAAATCAATCGATATTCGCAAAACGCTTGTTATCGATCAGGAAAATGTCAAGGCCAGACAGGGCAACGAGTAGATATCGAATAAGACGATTTGTATGTTAAATATTGCGCAGACTTTGTGATGGCGCGAAGGAAACGTGGCAAGAATCGGAATCAACGCGTGTACACGCGTTGACGAGCCGATGACGAGCAAAGGCCAGGCCCCGAGCATAACTTTATTCCATTAGGCCTTAATTTGTGTCAATTCGAGCCGCCTACCCGGTCGTTATCTCTTGCCACGCGAGACGAAGCAACTGTGTTAATTAGGAGCACATTCGTTTAGATTTTCGTCGATCTAACGGAATCACAGCAAATCCTTGAAATCTCACCGACAACACAATGCTATCATTCAACGGAAAACAAGAAGGGAAAAAGAAGAAGAATAAGAAGTGGAAAAAGAAATATTCGCACGATTTAACTAGCGGTCCAATACGCTATTTGAAATCGTTACACTTTGCTTTGGCATAAATGTCATTTTTTCCGATCAGCGAAATCAGCATCGAGATGAAAAATGCCTGAAACGCTTTCTACGAGCAGAAAGACTTTCTAAAAGGCCGCCGCGTTTAGAGTTATAAATTGCGACGCATTTGCGCATTCAGTTGTTTTTGCTTGCCGGATGTCGTCATTAATTCAAATTAGACAACAAAAAACAAAAAGAATAAAGCAAAAGAAACTGGGTGAGGAAATAAAAAAGTTGCTGCGGTTTTGCATAATTTCACTAGCCGGCAGGTACACGTTGCGGATAGCGTTTGGCAACGTCGGTCTACGATTTACTCGATCCACTGTGCGCGACCACGTAAGTGACAAGCACACGTGACGCGTGTTATGATTCCATAGCTACATAATTCCGGCTTGTCGTAATTTGAATAGAATTAATTACTGCACCTGTGCGAACTTCACCGTGCTCTCGACCACGATCGTATACGCCGACACGTTTATATTCCGTGTACACGTAACAGCTTTGATAAGATTATAAGTGAAGGTCCATCGGACCTGGCCACGTATCGAACACGGAAAAATACGTGTTCATTGCCGCAATAACATTTACACAGACATCGTCGAACAACGACCGAACATTGTAAAAGCAGAACACAATAGAAACACATCAGCATATGACCGTTACTTAGCGCATCTTTGCTTGCGTAATCACCGATCTTTGGAACACCGAATTCAACACGCGAACGAAACCACACAACAAAACTATCCCTCTCCGATTTCCATCCGTTTACCTATCCATACGAAATAAAATGAGAATAAAAGCGAGAACATGAAGAGTCACGCGAAAAGAGAAGCTCAACTCACGATCGCCTCAACGTTCCTCTTCACGGTTATTTGGTCGCCTCATAATTTGATTCGACGCCACTTTCCCTGGCTGCACAAAAACACTTCGGTTGGATAGTCCTCGCTAGAGGACTATTAATAAAGCCAACTTTCCGTGTACTGAGTCACGGGACGAGGAGGATTCACCCCGTTCCAGTAATTCGTAAATACGACGCATTTGCGACGCGCATTTTATTACGTACGTATGCGAGACAATAAAACGGGGTCCCGTTGTGGACGAGTTCAACTCGAGAACCGAAATTTCCCTCCGCAGGGAAACGCGGGAAAGTTTTCCAACTACGAAAGAGAAGAGACCGGATCGATAGCGACAGCACGATCGCGATGCGCCCGCCGCGTGTACGACAATGAAACGTTCCGGATTCGCTCGGTGATCCCCTGGTACTACCTATGCCACCACCGCGAGCATCCGCACACCGACACACAACCATACAACCGAACAGATAGATATACGCTATACACGTGTGCCCTGTTCATATACACCTTCACCACGCGAACGATGTGGACTGACACTCCGCAACAACGATTACTATTCTTCAGAAACACACGGTTTCTGCATTCACCGGTCCGTGAATCCGTATACGAGCACACACGGTGCCGATGTACACGAAGACTGTACAGTGAACGTCATCAACCGAAGAACAAGGCTACGTTTAACTTGCGAGCTTGACTCCACGTTTTTTCCTACATACGATCGTAATTAGCGGTACGTTCTCATAGAATTCATTCTATCGAGGTTGAAGTAAACTTTGTTCTATGTATCGATAAGTGCAAGTGCAGGTGTAAAAAGAGAAAATGAAAAATTTTTATTCGTAGGAATCGAGGATCGTTACTGAAAATATTTCTACGTTCTCTTTTTCATCTTTTCTTTTCCCTCGTGTAAAAGAATATAGCGTAGGAAAGTAGAGAACGAGATAAACGTAAGAGACAACTTTCACCGACGATTATCTACGCTGTACGCACGATAAAATCGAGTCGCCGATACTTGATAAGCCTAACAAGTGAAGTTACGTGCTATATGCATAATCATAGGTTACAGAGAGGCATTGTACGATGTAAAAACCGCTCAGACGTGGAAACATTAATGAATAATAGTTCACAGGAAACATATCGATGCGATACAACACTATGTTAAACGTCCGGAAGAAAATCAACCTTCGATCGGCTGGAATACACCGAACAGAACACGTTTCGCAAGCCTGGAATTTCACAGTGCTCTATAATACAAATGTTTTACATGCCGGCGAACGGTCCCTTTGTATCTGACATGTTTATCGATTTTAGGATCGAATTCGTTCTATAGCTACACGACCGGTCCTCGTCGACCTTTATATACATCCGTTCCTACTTCCCGCCGTGTAAAAATCCCTGAGGACCTTGAAAGGCCTCTCCCTAACCTCGACATGCCGACTGGCCAAGTCGGCACATTTTCATGCAATGCCGCATATACGCGAGAAATTTGTATCTAGCTAAATGATTGTCTTTTTTACAAAAATACTTGCAGTTTCACGCAGTCTTTCGTTTCAGTTACATCACAAACGATATCGTAACGAAATGTCTGGTAAATGCATTGCGGAAGTTCATGCATTTATGGAAAATTTAAACGTGCAAAAATGTACAATGTAAAGTACTCGTTATAATATTTAGAGAGTGAAACAAATTTCTATTTTGATTCTATTAACAAATGATCTTTTACATAATAATTCTCAATTACGCCTAAAAAATATTTCACGTTTTAAATTTCCTTTGAGAAGTATTGGTGTGGCATTAAGAATTATTTTACGCGTTACTTGTGTACCTTCACGACACGTGAAAGAATTATCAACAGCGATGAAACAGTTGAAATAAAAAACATTTCGACGATCATTATCGGTTCACCTACCCCGATATCATCTATGAGCGTTCGCTCTTCTAGACATAGACAGAAATATAATACAGTTGACCGCAATTCACTGCGTTTTCGTGCCAACTATTATATATACACACAGGTCCACTCGAAAGCGCTAAATGCAGTTGTCTAACAAATTTGTGGATGCGTCGCCCACATTTACGAGATTTAGTTCGCGCGGCTTTTGTACGGATGCGATCTCGATATATCTGCCTAATTTGCAGTCGGTGCACGTTAGAAAAAGTCTATTTGCACATGTACCGGTTCGTATAAACGAGCACGTCTCCAAAGGACCGTTAAACACGGTGAAAATTTTATGAAGAAAGCACCTGGTCGTATAATGGGTCAGTCAGTAAACACCGCTTTTACAACCAGTTCGCGTGTCTTTTCTCTTCTATCTATGCATCTGACGTGTTTGATGATAGTTATATGACGTCCAATGATTGACGCCAATGATTACGGCGTTCGATTGACGATGCGAAATAAATCATCCTGAATATCGCGAAATATTAAGTACAAGTATATTACAATATTGTACGATGAATTTATAAATTTATTCTATCATCGAAAATAATCATCAAATACTATTCCTTCTTACATATATTTCACTTAAACCTCTTATTTTTTTTCTCTTACAACGTGCATGATCTTTTTACAATGTTTTTCAGTTCAACATACTATAAGAATCAACTCAGTGTTGACTATACGAAGCACGTATGCACTGTTCATCGATCACAAAAATTCATGACATAGCTTATATGAACGTCCGTGCATTGCATCAACGTAACATGGAGATATATATTCTGCATTGTGTCGAAACTGATGGCATCGAATAAAAAAGAAGAAAATGTAATGATAGCCGGAGCTCAAGCATTAGCCAATGTTATAGAATCAAGATAATTCTGCTCTATTCGTTTGTAAATGGGTTACTGCTAAGAAATTTCTTCAATGCACAAATAAATGTTTATATCAGATCGTCACGGTTTCCGCACTACTGCGAATAAATAAGTGTTTACGGTTCTTACAATTTTGTACTTAACTAACAATAAAACTCTTTTTCTAGAATTAGTACATTTTTATACAATTAAACCTGTTTTTATACATTGTACATATATAAACACACATGTATATATAGCGCGACACTTGAATCTATTGATAAATCAGTATCCGGATACTGTTAATTGAATAAAATTAACTGCCCATTAGCCCCACGTGTATCTGAAGTAGGTACTGTATTTATAGTATGCGTCGAATAATACATAAAATGTTTATATATGAATAAAAAGTTTAATTAACAGTAAAAAATTGTTATTTAAGATATATATAATCATTAAAGTAGTCATGCAAATATTTTGATTATTATCGCTATATCAGTAGCCCTTCCCTCATACTCCAATAGCAATGTCGACTATGTGCCCGCAGTCCGGCTGATCATGACGGCGCCAAACTACTTTTTCTGCCGAGATAGACCACGACTACTGTGCATAGTCGATACATTGCAAAACGCACCGATAGCATTTTAATTCAGAAATTAATTACAATAGAGTCACTCGCTCACTCGCTCGAAGAGGTATAATTGCCAATTGAATTAATTATCCTACCGGAAACGATCTTCTTTAAGAATCAGCAACAGTTGTTGACAGATTAGCAATAGCACGTTCTTGGTACAAAATCTTAAGTATAAATCAATTAAAACTAAGTAAAACACATACAATTACTAGAAATATACAATACACCATACTTGAGTAACGCAATAAATTATTTTAATCCTTTATTTTGACCAAAACTCACCTTGGCCATCGTGTCGTGGGTGGGTCCTAAAGATTGTTCGAATCCGAAAAAATCTGATTCCGGCCCCGAATATGGCTGGTACTTTTCGTTGACATAAGTCTTGTTCTGCAAAACAGCAGTAAATGCAGGGGTCGCATTCCCAATCGTTGCTTTTTTTCACGCGACTCTCCTTTTTGATCGCACCCGTGTACAAGTTTTCGTAGCGACACGTCGATTGCTTGCGAGTGCCTTCACGCAGCGACGCTCCCGACGCCGGCGTCGCCGAGAACGACGTTATTGATCGGCGCCGTGCGGAGGCGTCGCTACCCGCGAAATGGAGAAGGGGATGGAATTACCGGTGACGGAGATAGTACTCGAGTTGACGGTGGCTCCGATGGAGATGGAAATGACAACTGAAGCGCCACCGTCGAAAATCACTTTGCGATTGTCGCAGACTCCTTTAATTCTCTCCTCCTCCCCCACCCCTTTACCGTACCAAAACTGGACTGGGCATAGTTTTTGTAAAACAGGTAAATGTATGGGAATAATGTGAAACGTATGATAACTATAGAAAAACTGCTAACGATGAAAAAATAAAGGATAATTACCCTGTTCAACACATTTTAACCTTTTTCTAATTTTGCAACCTTCAATAGATGACTCTTGTAGATTTTTGTGAGCTAAACATGAATTTGCAAATCATTTTTCCCCAGAATCAACAATTTTCAAAAAAATTAATTTTAAAAACGATTGCAAATTTTCAGCTTTGGAAATGTTTTGTGCTTTTACAGTAGCAACTATCGAATTGCTGTGCACTTTCCCGAATAAAATGATATGTATTGTTGTTACATTATAAACAGTCAAATATATTTAAACAATGGTCAAAGAGAAAAGGATACCTAAGACGCACACTTTTTTACTTACGTTTTTCAATTTATTTTAAAAATTAAAGTTCTAGAAAATAATCTAACCATAGCATACGATAAAGCAGACATTTCTGTTAAAGGAAGCAGTAAGTAAAAGTAAGCAGTAAGTAAGTAAAAACGAAGAAGTTTGACAAAACATGCAGCGGCGACACTGGTACTCAATGCCGATAGGTAACAGTCGCGCGTGTTTAGCGGTTCCACACAACATTGAGTACCACTATCGCTGCCGCGTGTTTTGTCAAACTGTTTCGCTTTTATATTGGAAACAGTACACAGTTTTCTAGATCTTTTTCATGTTTTCCTTAGTAGAAATGTCTACTCTATCGCGTGCTATGATTAGATTTTCTACTAGATCATTAGTTTTTGAAATAAATTAAAAAATATAAGTAAAAATAGTACGTTTTATGTGTCCTTTCCACTTTGATCATTATTTAAACAATTAAATATTTATAATGTAGTATCAATACAAATCATTTTATTCGGAAGAGTCCACAGAATCTATTTTGTTCAACAGCAACTCGATATCTACTACCTTAAAAGCACAAAACATTGCCAAAGTTGAAAATATACAATTATTTTTTCAAGATTGTTTGTTTTCGAAAACTGTGGATTCTGGAAAAAACGATTTACAAATTCATGTTTAACACACAAAAATCTACAAGAGTCACCTATTGGAGGTTGCAAAATTAGATCGTGTTAAACAACATTATCAATGATTTAATGACCTTTCCTCTCAAATATGCTACCCTATTCGCATTTGCAGAATGAATACTACAAATTTATGCATACACATGATTCAAAAATACATACTTCTAACGACAAACAAGCGTAAAATTGTATTTCGCAAGCTTACCAGATTAAAATCATCCATTTGGGTTATTTGGCTTAAATTGGTTGGCTTAATTCAAATAATAGGTTAATACGAGAGCACTGAAATAGAAAACACATAACAATATCCGTTAATACTTTCGAACTATTCTTCCTACGAAAAACAGCGAATCGGATTATACGCTCTTTGTAAACAGACCAATGACTTTCGCGTACGAACTGGCCTATAATAACACTAGTCACTAGTGTAAAAGTCCTGTTCTTCCTCCTTTCTTATTCAAATCTGAAATATATTTAATTTAATAGATATCATTTACAAATATTTCAATCTTTATAAAATTATAATATACAAAAATACAACGTCGTATAAGAAAATTTGGGGAATAATACAGGATATTACGGATTGTGTTGATCGATTATAAGATTAATAAAACTACCGTGTTTTCGTTGCATATAGATACACAGATAGGAAACATTTTTTATTTATACTCGGTAACTGCACAACACAGTAAATACCAGAAATGCAGATATAGTAGCACAAATGAAAATTTTTGAATCGTCGAACGAAGTCTGACTTTGTTTCAAAAGATTAACAGAAGAAAAAAGAGTACATTTTTTCTGATAATATTCTAATATGTACGAAGTCTCTCTTGAAGAATTTCATAATCTTTACACTAAACCTACCGACACTTTTTGTATACTTATTGACCGCTCGCGGTAGATAGGACAAACTACAAATTTTTCTTAAAAAAAAAAGCAAACTAGAAATAGATACCGAAGAAAGTATTGTATGCATATTTTATGAAAGGTCATAGATTAGTAAGCGATGTGATAACGATTAAATATGGTAAAATTTGTGTAGAAATTTGAAAGCGGTCAATTTGACCGCTGTGGTAGGTTTAGTGTAAAGATAGCGGAGCTGTACGATATCGTAATGTTGATTACTACATCTGCTGTTATATCATCGAAAGTATGAAGATTTCTATATGTGCGAATGATATCAGTTTGAAGGATAAAGACATTTATGCAGCTTTAATCATGTTTGGCTATATCTGATTGATATTTCTGTTGATAATCTTTATGATTCTGCAACAGAATTTATTTAATATCGTACTTTCGATCATGATAAACAGCAGTGTTTTTTATTATCACGATAATCGTCTAGAATAATATACAATGATACCGACACTCTAAAAGACGTAAAGAAAATATTAAAGAGAAAGCCCGTAGCTATCGGATCTACATGATAAATATGGAATGGATTTTGTAGATGTTTTTTTTACAGCTAAAAGAATTTATTTACACTGACTGACATCTAAAATAATCACAAATCTTTCCCAAATCACCAATCATGATAATCTATATACATTTCTTTCTATAAAACTATTGTGTCTTTAAATATATCTTTATGCATTTAGGAATCTCATTATAGGCAGTGGTATGATTTTGCACATAATATATAATCAAAATATATGTAAGCACTATTTGACAAACAATACATTTGTTTCACTACACATTACAGCAAATTTTCATTTCATATTTGTGTAATATTTATTTGAAATATATTGTGTAAAAGATATCCAAGGCACAACTTGAGCGGCACATAATTAAGTATATAAATTGTAGCATGATAATGTGTTGTTGCAATACTCACTAAGCTCTTATCCAGTTCTGTAAAACTTAGGAATTAAAAAGCAATGTCAGGTGATTTGGAAATGAGATTTGCAATATATGGTGCATCAATTAACAGTAAAAAAATTGAAAACGATACCAACAAAGAATAGAAGCTCTAAATATAGTTATTACATATATAACTATTCATACATACATATTGCGATAAAGCATTGTGCTCGTTATGAGTGCTACAAGCTCGATATACCTAAAACATTAATTCACATTTCTTTTAACAGGTTTACATTATTTTAAGACAATATCTATACCAATTACAGCGTCGTTTCGATGAAAAATACTTTTCTCTTATTATTATCTTTCTTTTTTCAACTAAATAGGTATTACAGGTGATCACGAAAAAACGGTACGTGGTACGATAAATGTTCCTTTGATTGAATATTTTTATTCGTCGTATTTTTTTTAAAGGCGTTATTGTCATATTTCCTTGTACGATTATGCTTTTAAATTCAAATACATATCTTCATCTTCATTGATTCAATAAAGCAAATACTTTTACCATCGTTGATCACCCATACGTAATTTGCTAAATTTGGTAGCAAACAATCACAGCTAGGTACATCGACAAATAAGTAACAGCAAGCGGCAGTGACTTCTGTTCCAGTTCTCAAGTACTCTCCGTTAAAGTTATATGATCCGTATACTTTCTTCATTCACTTACAATTGAAATATTCGTAAGATATACATAAAAATAATTTGAAGTATAATCGTAAGTTTATCAGCAAGCCAGAAGATCATTCGAATATACATTATAGGTATTTCCAATAGTAACATTAAGTTGAGATTTGTGCTTCTTCAGTAATACCTGCCTACCTTAATGTAAAATTAAGATGAGAATCGATGTATACAATAAACGTCTACATCATGAAGCTAATGTTCTGCTATAAATACATAAAGACACAAACATGAGCGTTGATTGTAATGAAATTTCAATGTATAACACTTTCTATTATTTAATTTTATTTAATCTCAACTAAGTATTCATATGACCTTCCCAGCTCATTACCGAATGTGTATGTCATATATAATTCTTACGCTCACTATTATAATGTTCTTATAAAATTTGCATGTCATTCAGTAAAATATATAAAACAAGCAGTATCTTTTGTAACCGAATATTTTCTAAATAAATCTTCCTTCCTTGGCAAAACTTAAGTTTCCTATTAATGATCAACAAAAATAGTTTTCGACATGATGTAAATGAAAGGCATCATATACATACACTTTTGGCACTTTTCAGAATTCAATTCGTATAATTTTCATATGGTTTGTACCGAATGTAATACCAATTATTTGAATTGTATATAACATCATACAATAGTATACTTTTTATATGTACATAAACTTCTGTCAAAGCCTGAAATTTGTAAACACTTCTGAAAAGTGCAAAGCTAACACATAAGTCTTATATTACTCTCAATTCGACAAGTAGTAAGTAGATGACTTTATGTTAGTTGTCACATTAATTTCTTATAAGGCTACATCCAAAGGCTTACATTTCGCGAATATTAGGAAACGTTGCGCAAAAAATATTTTTATATGCATTATCAAAGTTAATATTCCAATATGTCATCAGATACAGTTAACTTTCAAATGTTAACGTGAGATCAGCATCTGATGTCTATATTAAAATATTTATTGTATTACAATTAGTAAAATTGAAATTAATTACACTTAGATTATAGTCTTAATAGTAATAAATTTAAATATTCTAAGACATGTTTAGGCAAAAATCAAATGCTTCAGAAGCATGCATATTGTATTCAAAATTATAAATGTTAAAATGTTATTTGATGTCATCCTGAATCATTTTCGTATATTATTATTCAGTAATCGTCTTTTGTTTAATTACAGTTGATTTGCTCTTTAACTACGCATGTGTAGATTTCAGTATAAGTCTCGAAACAATTTAATGAAGCATTCGTGATATAGCATTAGGACATATTTTCATAACAATTTTCCATATAAAATAACGTATTATATATAAGTGTAATTGAATATATTTGAAAAATATGATTCTTCATATATAACACATATTTTTTCTGCTATAATTCTTCTCCTATTTAACAGCCAAAAAATTGTACAGCTTTTACGTGTACACTGTAATCTCCGAAATTTCTTTAATAAGGATCACTTTCAATAATTACGAACTTTCGTAACCCTTTATTTTCATAATCATATTAGCTTTAGTTTACTCACATGAGAAAAATCTCATTAGGCAGTTTTTCATTTACCACCTTTTCTGATACTTTCATAGATCTCTTACAATAACTAGTTAAAATATTATATGATAATATTAAAAACTGTTCTTGAATCATCAGATTTTCCTACAGTTCACTATTTTCTCCCTTTGCTATTAAATTTGATGCACAAATTATGATACAGAACTTATAGCATTATGAGGAGAGCCCATTTGTGTTAACACTTTATCTAACCACTGTAAGGGTCCATGCAAATGTGCTTCAATCCAACAAGGAGTAGATGTAACATCTTGTCTGTGATACTCAGCACCCCATCCTTTAACAAATGACATTCTGCAACAAATATATATTTATTGCAACTTACATATTGTTGCTTACGCTACTTAACATTAATTTTTAAATCCTACATTTTACCTTATAGTGCACATCTTTGTTAATTCATAAACTGCTTCAAAACCATGATTAACACTTTGTGAAAGTAACTGGGCAAACTCTTGATTATTAAATATTTTCAATGAACATCCTGGTGGAATCTTACAAACAGTACTAGGATGAAATCCATGATGATGATTACAATTTCTAGATTGTACAAATATAGCAGAGTCAGAGAGACATTCTGCATAAACTTCACCACCTACATAATATAAATGTACTCCTTTGCCTATATGTCTTCTTGTATTTTCAATAGTAGAATTACGGTTTACATTGGACAATTGTCCAAGGCAAAAACGATCAGAATTGTTGCTTGGATTTGTAAAACCATCCACAATAACAGAGTGAGAATGACAATGAAAAACTTCACCCACTCTACAATTTAATTCGTAATATGCAATAGAGGCCCAATAAGGTGGTTCCTGATAACATACTGGAGCTACTTCAGCTGATCCACTTGTATCCATTGCTACTGGATCAGGTGGTGGTGATTGTCCAGGTTGTGAACCATCTTCAGGTGGAGAATATGCTGGAGGAGGAGTTTCTGGTAGCCCATTAGTACCATATGGACTTTGTGGATTTGGTGATGTTGTGCTTCCTGGACTGGGAACAGATCCAACAGAAGACATAGGTGATGTTGGATTTACACCACCTGTAGATCCAGCATTAAATCCACTAGAGGAGTAGGACACATTATGTGGCATTGTTGGTTCTGCTATTTGTTGAAATGGTAACAATGAATGTCCAGGAGCATATTCTGAATGTCTAGGAACTAATACAGGTGGGAGCACTGGACTCTCCACTCTTTTATAGTGGTAAGGATTGATGCAAACTTCCTTTTGTTTAGCAGAAAAGGGGTATTGACATAACTCTAATGGTTTTAATTCATGATGTGACTGCAAATCTGGCCATCTCCATACTCTACAATAAATTACATGTGGCAAACCTTTACGGTGTGAAACTTGCAATCTACCATCTAAACTTCTTGGAATCGTTACGCATTTACTAGGTGTGCCTGGACAGCTTAAAGCACGTTCTAATTCTTCTATTGCACCCTTGCGTTTTTTTAATTTTTTTACTAACGAATCAACTGCTTTTTCTGCCCATTTTTCTTCTTCATCACCCTGTTTCCAGCCAAGTAACTTTTTTACAGCAGGACTAGTAAATGAAAACAAACTGTTCAATGAAGACATAGGTCCAGAACTTGATGATCCCTCTTCATCGTCCATGTTAAAAATACTGTAATATGTAAACTATATGTATGAATTTTTTATAGTTTCCGTTTTGTAGCAACCTGTAATTTAATATCGTTTTATCAATTTTCATATTTATTCAAAATTTTCTGATATCGTTTACAGAAGTGTTTTTCTCCAATATATTTTATTTTTTAAATTAATATTCTGCATATCAGAAAGATATTGTGGCATTTTTAAGATCCACTTAATTCATACTAAAAAAATATAAAGACTGGTTAAATGAAAATAAATATTACGTTAGATGTGAGGTTAGACATTCAAGGAATCTGATATACAGAATATACGGAATATAAAACGAAATAATATGATATTAAATATCGCAAATATAGAGAATGTGCGTCAAAAAAATATGAAATAACTAATAATAAATTATACATATATACATACATATATATATATATACATTATGTGTGTATATATATATATACACGCACACACACACACACATATATATATACTCACGCAGAACTTGCTTAGCGATCCAGCATTGTTTTTACTACAATCTCCCACTCCTGTTACTACATTCTTGACGCCAACCTCTCGCCATCACACTCAAATAAAAATATCTATGAATTTATCGATTTTCACCTTGAATTTATCGTATTCTTAATGACAACAATTCTACGAACACGATAAATATCTGAGCAAATTTTCTTGTAATACAGTACAGTCACTCGTAGCGTACATAATATTTCTCTCTCTTTTTCTCTTCCACTACGACTTTTCTCTGTCTTCCAATCTCTATCTTTTTCACTCCTTTTCGTGGTAGAATGAGGGTATTTGCAATAAGCAATAGTACCGAGAACTTTCAGAATTTTAGGAAGTACTCACTATCTTTTACACGTACTCACCAAAATTGGATAGCCAGAGATTATTGCGATGTAGAAAAGTACACAAAATGTAACTGATTTCGTTCGTATCTTACATGCAGTTTTAATTATAAATATTTATCATAGAAAGAACGAAACGTCGTATAACAGTATTATGGCGTTGCAAGAACATCATGGCGCCTTGTTTACGAAGGCAGTTCTATGAGAACTGTGTTTTAACAATGTTATGCACGTCACCTACAATTTGTTAAATTGCTCTATTTATTATAATCTTTCATCCGAAACTAACTTTTTTTGCACACTTCATTTCCAACGTATAAACATAATTTATGTATACGTTTACGTACAGCAATAATATGCACTCATCGCACTACGCAACGACAATGTATTCAACGATAAGGGCTGATCGTAGATGACTCATATGAAAAAGATGATATGCTATAAAGTGTTAAAAACTCTTTATTATAATAAACAAATAATCACTCATATTTAAAAAAATATTTTTTCGTGATGTTAATTTAACAAAATATTGAATGTAATAAAATAATTCTATCAATTCCGTGTTTCATTAGATCGATTAGAGTAAAAAACAAAAAGCTGTGATTGGTACGAGTTGAACGCGGTAAAGGAGGGAGATTTGATTGTTTTAATTATCAATTCAGACTATAAATATAAAAATCGTTTTATATTTAATTATTATATTTAATTTGTAATTGATTTGTAATAATTATATTTAAATTGTATAAAATTATTATATAATCATACAAAATATTATATACATTTCTATTAATAAACATACTGTTTTGCTAATGCTCTTAAAAATTTTGCTTTCCGAATGTTCGCTGCTTCCCTTTGTATTTCTTCATTATTATTGGAATTCAATTCCAATAAACCAATTACCTTAATCTTAAAATATAATTAAATATAAATATATATGTATATATTTAAAATAAATTATATATAATTACTAACCGCTAATTGCTTCCTATGATGTTCACCACGTTTTGTATGTAAATGAATGAGATACTCAAGTATTGTAGTATCCCAAATACAATGATAGTATGCGTCCATAGCATCTGCTGGAGCGCAACTTTTTTGATCGCTAGCTGCCATTTTAAAAGCTAAAGTATAGTCTACTTCTTCCAAAAATTGACACAGTACAGCAGCCTGGGTATAACATTGTAAATGAGCACAACATTTAATCATACGCCTATAAACAAGGTCATCAATCTGTGATCTTGGTATTGGTTGACTGAACAAATCACTGGCTACCATAATAGCTTCTAAATAATATTTTATTGCACTTTCATAGTATCCTAAAACTAAAAATATTATATTTTATTTAGTTTCGAAATTAATCTTTTTTTTCATACATACCAAAATTAAGGTCTCCCATCAATCTCAACCACGGAACATTACTTGGATAATATTTCAAAGCTTGTGTTAGTAATTGAAACAGCAATTCTCCAACACTTCTAATATTATAGGAATTAGCGCTGCAAAATTACATTTATGTATTATTATAAAACATTATACATTTTGTATTATGTGAAAACTTACTTTGGTACACCAGCAGGCCAAAGAGAAAGATATTGTGTATGTAATTCAAGACCAGATTCATCACGTAAAACATTTCGCAAACGTGCTAATAATGAAATAACAACAGTAAGAACCATAGGTTCGCGTAATCTACTAACTGTACCTCCAATGCTAGCAATAATATCTCTTGAAGCACTACCAGTACTTGTTCCACTATTACCACTGTTGCTTCGTTTCTGTGGTTGATCTCTAGTCGGTGCAAAGGCAGTCAATACTAAAAATATAATTTCATATTATATTTTAACGCAAAAATTTTTATTTGGCACTTTGAAAACTAACCCATATCCCATGCTTCTCTTGGAAATTTCCTTCCACCTTTGTATTTAACAATATCTTGACAAACGCTACTTATGGCTGCTGCAAACTCTGAGTAACTCCAACGTTTCTCTAAACTTGTTAAATAATCCCATTCAGTCATATTTAAAAGAAAAACAGTGCAATATTCAATAATTTCTTGTCTTGGTATAACTTGATCTGTTGCTTGTAATGCTCCAAGACATTGCTTACATCTTGTGACTAAACTTGGTGTATCACCTACAAAATTTTCGTTTAATTAAAATCTAAATCATAATAGATTATGAAATCAAATATACATACATATACCCGTTGCCGGCCATAAGTGAAGACACCTCCAAATTTCTACAAGAAGGCATTCCCAATTTACTAATTTACACAATTTAAATATTAATGTGTTACCACTTTGTGAATGTTGCTGCACTTCTTTCTCCAATACATTTAAAATCTCAATTGCCTCTTCAAAATCTTTAGATATTACTAATTCCCTACTTTTTGCTAACAATACATATGAATAATCTTGGAGGAATCCTCTGGGAAGGGACATTACAACACTTTGTAATGGTATAGGTAGTTCCCAACAACTATTTACATTCCATAATGGTTTTATTCGATGTTTGCCATCTAAATGTATTAATATTTCGTGAATTTCATTAGTATCATATGACTGTATTAATCTTTGTTCTAATTCAAATATTTCTATTTTTGAGCTTTCTGTAATTTAAATAATTTATTAATGGCCAATATTTTACACTATATAATTAATACTTATGTATATATACTGACGAGTATATGTTATTAGCGGAATACCCCAATCATTTTTCAATAATAAGTCCGGTATTTCAAGTTCTTCAACAGTGGCTGATTTTCTGATTTCTTCTAATTCTTCTTCGTTAAATAATGTCATATATAATGGATCACTGAGTATTTTAGAAGCAAACCTATAAATATTAGTTGTATGCACGAAATAAAGAAGATAGCGAGAAATACGTTCTTTGTCTGTATCAGTAGCTTGTTCTAAAACATTCCCAAGAGCCTAAAAAAGTTTTCATATAATATAGACAATAAAATAACAAATAATTTGAAACAATAGAGAAATTATCTTACCGAAAAAAATACATCCATTCCTTTGCTACCAGCTGCTTGTATTTCTGTTACGTAATCACCAAGAATTATACTACCATCTACAATTTTTCTAACTAAATTTAAACATTGAATTTGGAGCAAAAGATCGCGAGCTACTACAATTTTTCTATTAACAGATCCTCCTTGCACATCAAGTTCCAAATTATCCCTATAAACTTGAGGAATTTCTTTTTTAATATTATCTGCTTGTAGAATTTGCAATATATTCTGAAGCAAATAATTATTATTAACATCTTATGTAGAATTCAATTTCTTATATTATGTTCAGATACATACAGTATATTGATCTTTAATTGATGCTTGCAATTGTTGGGTAAGATTGGAAGTAACTCCTTCTATAGGTACTTCACATGCTAAGGAACAACCATCTAAATATTCTTTTTGAACTTTACAATATAGCTTCTCTTCTGAATTATCAAAATTATAAAATAATTCCTTGGCTTGTATAATGTGACGCTTTGCTTCTTGGTATTCTTCTTTTAACAAATGAAATCTTGCTAAATCATAATGTATCTAAACATGTTACAATAATTAGTAAAATACAAGAAATATTACATGACAATAGTAAACATATAAACATATCATACCTGACATTTAAATTCTTCTAAATTTATAGAATACATATTCTCCCAATTTTGTTTGATCTCTGTGCTATCTTCAGATAGCATTTGGAAAGTATCAAAGGATAACATTTTTGGATTTATATCTTTACTTTCAAGAACGTTATTTAGGACGTTTATACTATTAGACACTTGAGTTTCTAATTTTCTAATTATGTCATCTACTACCCCAGGTGGTACATATGTTGATTCTTGTATACCTGGACTGTCATATATAGTAAATTAAAAAAGAAGTTACACACAAGATATTATAATTAATCATGTGAATATTTAAAGTCTTACATATGAAGAAATTGTTGCTTTGACTGTTTGTTATTTAAGGCTCTATAAAGAATTGCTCTTATATGCCATCTATGGTATAAAACAATTGTAAATAGTAGTTGATCAGAAATTGGATGCATTACAAATTCAGGTATAGTTGGTATTTCAACTGTTAAATCTGATGTTATATAAAGCAGGTCTTGGAGTAGTGTTAACTGTATTGGTAATGGTAATTTTTTTTCTAATATATCCAAATCCCATTTTAAATGAGCTGCTACTTTCAAAGAAAGAATTTTCAAAGCAAGATTTCTGTGACTCCATTTAACTGCGATGTTAGGTTTTGTATCATTCATTTCTGTATCAACAATTTTGGCTTCATTTTCCTTTTGTTCTGAATTTATTGTCATAAACTTGATTATTAAATCCGTCGCTGAAGGATCTAGAATAATTTTATGACTGTAATTAGCATAATAATTTTATTAATTACTTTATTCTATTTGCATCAAATAATTGAGGTTAGATTGTCATTTACCGGGAGAAGGTTTGGATAAATGTTGTTGTAATAAAGATGGATTTAATAAAAATTCAAACCAAAGAATTGTATCAGGAGATATAGGCACAGTGCCTGGTCTCAATAAATCCACATCCATCATCGCATTATTTTCAACTTAGTCAAACATTTAAGATCGGAAAAGTAATTTTCATATCTATGTCTTCATCCAAGATTCGTTTATCTTCTACCATTTAAAGTTTAGTTTGAAAATGATTTCAGGTGTCGCTAAAATAAAGAGTAGTCAGTTCATGAAGAAATATATAGATGTCACGTTTAAACGGCGCGTCATTCCAACAAATGTTTGATCAATTACGACTAAATCACTCAATTTTTTATATATTTACGCTTATTATATTTGATAAAATTTTATAATCATGGTCAGATTAACCGCCGAATATATTGAGAGAAAATGTTCACAAATGCAATTAAGTAAATCTCTTAGCAAGAAAGTAAAAAAAGACGAATTGTATAGTCTAACTCATTTACGCATGAACAATATGTTTATCAGCAGTATCGTAAGTTAATTTTATTAAAATAATAACGGAGTATAATCTATACATATAATCATGTTGTTTTAGGGTAATTTTGTTAATTATAAAAATCTTAAAGTAATATATTTACAAAATAATAATATTTCGAAAATAGAAAATTTGCACTTTGCGTCTAACTTGACTCATTTATATTTGCAACATAACGCAATAAGTAAAATAGAAAATTTAAATTTTCTTGAGAAATTGCAAACACTTTATTTAGGATATAATAAAATACTGGTAGTGGAGGGTCTTGAATGCTTAAAAAATTTAACTATTTTGCAAGTAGAAAATCAAAAGTTATCTGTTGGAGAATCATTATGCTTTGACCCACGGAGTGTACTCACTTTATCTGTAAGTTTGAATTGACTATTATCTTTTAATTATGTTGTTTCTTATACAATATTTTTCAGGCTTGTCTGAAAGTACTCAACATTTCGGGTAATAAAATGACATCTTTAAAAAGTATTAAAGAATTGCATAAATTAGAAGTTTTAGATGCCACAAATAATTTTATTGATGATATCAACGATTTAACAGAAAGTATAAGTGTTCTGACTTCTTTAATAGATCTATCTTTACAAGGCAATCCTGTAACTCAATATTATAGGTGCAAAGAAAATCTTATCGCAAATAATGATACAATAAGTATGTTAGTTTATTTGGATTTCTTCTTCTTAACATTTACATTTTGCTTTCTAAATAATGCTAACTTACAGAAACTCTTAACGGAAAAATGGTTACAGATGTATGTAAATGTTTTATGAAAAGATTTAAGATAAATAAACATCTTTATCACACAAAGAAATTATTGAATAACACACTAGATGAAGATATTACAAGTATGATTATTGACAATTTTTTCATAACCAATGTAAACTTTTAATGAATGTCTTCATATTACAGGTTCGTTAAATTTACCGCCTTCATTAAAAGAATCAATATCCAGAGCGATATTTCAACATCCTGATCCAAAATTGTCTACTACATCTGCGATTAATAAAACACAATCATATATATTTCCATCATGGAAAATAGGTAACTTGATACAAAAAGCTATTTACATAATTTTTAATACACGTAAAAATGTTATTAATACTTAATCAACTTTTATAATTACATTAGGTATAAATATTGTAAAGAATGGTCATGTTACCACAAAACCATTTTGGAGTAATGTAATTAAGACTAAAAACTTTCCTAGTGTACAACCTTTGTTAAACAGTGAAATTGTTAAATTGCCACCTATTTGAAACTAGAGACATATTAATGACATAATACACTGCATATAAGAAAACAACATTTTTGGATGAGAGGTATTCTTCTTGTTTATTAATATTTTTTTTAGAAAATTATTTATAATTCATTGTATATTTCTCATTTGCATTAAATTTTTTTATAATTATGTATTAAATAATTTCTATGTGAACTATTAATTATTGCCTGCATGCTGGAAAGTCGTGTATGAGATAAAAATAAAATCTATGATCAAATTGCGCTGAAAAAGAGTGTATGGCAAATTATCTTAAAAAGCTGGAGGCAAACTAATTACAATTATTTTGTACAACTTTCTAGCACTAAGGCGACATTTATATTGTATGTGCATTAACATAACATTTTCATAACTAAAATAAAGTACATTGAAATTCATGCGTGTCAAACAATAATACAATTTAATAATAACAAAACGTGCATAGTTAAACAGTTATGATGTTCTTACACATAAAATACTATTATATAATTATATTATATAATTATAATATTAAGTATATAATATTATAATCATCATGTTATCACTAAATGAACCACAGAAGTACTAAAGTACAAAATACTATTAACTACATTTGTACACTGCTTGAAGATTTGTATCTTATCTTTATATCTTAACTTTGTATGTCAAGTGAAACACAAGAAGTACATGAATTGAATGTGATGAAGAACCTCTTCAAGCAGAGCTAATATAAAATTGCGATAAATATAATAGTACGAATAAATGAATAAATAAGTTTTAAATGACACAGGCATTTATGATACATATTTGTTAGTCACTATAAGCATGGAATGTTAGATACAATAAAAACAAATATATAAATTATGGAATTACATGGTGTAAAAGGTACAAGTAGAAAATCAATTTCTTCTTCAACATAATTTTACTGCCTTTTATAATATCGAGACATAAAACTCGATCTATGAACTTTCTAAAATTGCTCATAAATAAAAAAATAAGAACTAATATACTTATTGAGCATATTTGAAATATAAACTAATACTATTAAGTGAAATGAGATTACGATCAATATATTTTATAAAATTTAAACAATTCATTAGCTGCCAGCGTATAACAAAATGTGACACATAATACGAAATGCAACTCGCACGTAGACGGTCTATGATTATCCTTTGTTCTATAGAAATTTTAATGTTTTTTATTTATACATATAAAATGACATAATACAATACAACAATACTGACTGGTACTGTACATGGACAAAGTTCACAAACATTAAGAAAAGATAACAAATATAAACAGCTATTAAACTAATTTGTATGTAAATATTTCTTTCACTTTATTATGTTTTATGTAGAAAAGTAAAAAAGATTTCTTTATTATTAACACGTGAAACATATTGTTTGGTATCATAAAATAAATGCTTTGTGCAAAATGCAAGCGTAATATATAGTGACATTTTTTAACCAACACTTGAAAGAACAAAGGTATAAACAAGCCTCCTACAGTGTGACATGCATATTTTAATGTTGCTTCATAATTGCCGCATGTACAATATATGTACGTATATATTATTCACACATAAATATATGAAGCAGCAGTATGTATTAATATTTATAACTTTATATATTTATATAGCTTTATTTTTGCAAAGTATAACTTGCATCTTAATAATTTTATTGTAAATTCAGGTTATCAGCCTTTCCTCCTTCTTAGCAATATCTATGTGTTGTTCATACAAAAATTAAATAACCTATTGAACAAATAAAATTTTATATGAACTTGTAGTCTTAAAACTACAAAAGTTACAGCTAAATTTAGACATATACGCTGACCAATGCATCATAGCTCTTGGTATGAAGTTACATACATATGATTTTTTATCTTAATATTACTAATAAATCTTATAATCTTTGAAGTATATTTTGAAAATCTACATAGTTTCCAAATACGTATTTTTAAATTATTAAATAAAAGATGTATACAATAGCAATGTTAACAATGTGTATCTCCTTTCAATTTACATTGCTAGATAATAATACTATAAGTTATAGGAAACTTTGTAGATTTCTATTTTCCTTTCCAAATAATCATAAATGTTTGTATACATGTACATATATATAATATATATATATGTATTTATTTTAATGTATATATTAATATTTCATAGGTAGAGAACTCTGACTTTGTCATACAATAAACATTATGTAATATCCACTTTGAAAAAAATATGTCACAAATAATTAACATATAAAAAAAAATTATTGCAGAAAAGCTACATTTAAATCATACGAAACCTTATAAAAAAATTTTGTATGTTTCTTACTTAGATATTATAAGTCTTCCACTGTTACTTTCTATATATATATATACTTCTTCAAGTGACTTATATATATATATCTTTCACGTATCATCAAATCCATAAAAATTATATTATATATATATATTATACTGTTCATATATTTTAAACGCATATTAATGTAAACGCATATTACAGTTACATATGCTTGACTTGTCAAAACGTTTCTTAAGATGTTTTTAATTGTTATGTTTTTTATTATATTAGGCTCATAGACGAAGTCTTAAAATTAGAAATTTAAATTACAACAGAAAATCTGCAAAAGATTTAAAAAAATTAAGCTTTTGAATATTTCTTTAATATTGTTGAACAAGATTTGAACATTATTTAAACGAATTTTATATGAATAGCTTAATATGCTTATTACATGAGACATCGCGTGAATATCATGATTTTGTTCGCTGTAAAGCAGTGATGTAAGTGTGTGGGCACTCTGTCATATTTTTATAGTTATAAACAAATTAGCTTTTGTTTACATACATATATATAGCTATGTATACATAATATGTTTAATATATATTTATGTTTTTGAGTATGTAAATAATACATACTTTGAATATGAACACTGCTGTTTATGGTACAACATACCGTGACATCGTCTTGTAAGAACTTGATTTTTAATCAAGGTGAAGCTCGTAGCATTAAACAACATTTGTTATAAGAAATGTTTTTCATATGTTAAATGACAAATGTTGTTTTTAATTAGCCCTTTATATGATAAAATGGTTAATTAAATGTTGGCAATAGCAAAAGCTGAGTCAAATCATTTGCTATTCTTTGTATATCCAAGATATACATAATATATATATTTATATATATATCAATTTAATTTTTTATTTTATCTTTTTTGGAATTACGAGCATTATATCTTTTAGACAAAGAGTGCCCTTCTTACAAAGGTGATTTTTGATGCATTACAAGTTACTGCGCTGTTTGCTGTTGAATTTCTATCTTTTCTACCGTCATATCAGGGTTCATTGCCGTTGCCTCTTGAATTGCTTCTGCCAAAGCTCGATCATGATCAATCGGATCGCCATCTGATTGTATCGTAATTTTTTGTTCTACACGAGTTTCTACAACTCCATCTCTTTCAGTTTTATACTAAAAATGCAATCACGTATGCACTTAACAGATACTAACAATTAAAAATTACATTAAAATTCCGAATCTTACCGTTATCGTTTCAACAGTGCGAGTTTTACTGGATATTGTCTGAGAACTAACTATTTCCCCAGTTGCACTGTACATACCATCTTCACTTTCAACAGCTACCTTCCTAGTTTCAGTTGCTACTAGTGGAACTGTAGTAGTTGCTGTTACGTTATTTTCTGGCTCTCCTTTGTAAACATGCGTTTCTGTTTCAACAACACCAGCTGGATCACCCTGAATTAAATTTATAAAATAATATTTCTCTTTTCTCTCTCTCTCTCTCTCTCTCTCTCTCTCTCTCTCTCTCTCTCTCTCTCTCTCTCTTCTCAGAAAGAAGAGTTAAAAAATGTATCTAATGCAAAAATAATATACTGAACAGTTATATTGCAGTATATTACTGTACAATTATATTACAAGTACAAATACATTAAATAATACAAAGAACCAAAGCATTATTAAAGTATTGGCTTTATGTTACTTTTATTGATTAATGATTAATACCTTAAAACCAGTGCCTTTAAAATAATGAGCAGATTAGGTTTTTTTACTATGATTTTATGAATGTCATTTTTATGTTCCCATGAATATCAACAAATGAGTATCAGTGTAAAATGAATATTGATCAGAAGTATATGATGTATCTGTGTATAATCTAAATAATATATAATCTACATGAAAAATTGACGTTAATAGTTAACTAATTATTCTAAGAATTTTTATCCATTATAGGACATTTCTTGTACAGTAAACATATTTAAGCATGTACCTTTGTGAAGATTCATCCTCAGAACTAAATTTTCTAAATTCTCAAAAAATCTTCTTTCTAAAAGAATATAACTTTTTAGTGATTTTCAATCCTAAAAATTTACCTGATAATATTGGTTGTAGAAAGCCTGTTGATCATCTTCAAGGTCAATTGGAGTACCTGAATCATCACTGCTTGAACAGGATGTACTGAGCCTTCGTGAGAACAGCTACACCATGCAACGTGTTAACCAAGCCGGCAAAATTAATTACAAAAATAAAAAAATAATTAAATAAAAAATAGCACTGGTTAAACTTTATTAGTCAACCAATATCCTGAATGAATTAAGTATTATTGATGTACTAAACTTATGATCCCTTTGTTTAAACATATGATACCGTGATATGCTTACTGAATGTGCATGATTCTTATTTATCAATATGTATGTTATACAAAAAATGAATATTATACACTTAAAATTAAGTATATGTTATAAAAAACCAAAAAGCTTCATCATATTGCACGAATTTCCGTAAACATTAAAGAAAATTATTTAAATATATATGTGCAATGACGATATTACTAATATGGAACATATTCTAAATGATATAATGTTAGGATCAATCAAAACACGGTATGTGATCATTATCATTTACATAAATGCTTACATGCTTCATCCATTAGTGGTGAGCTTGATATATTTAGCATTGTAAGCTGTTAATGAATCATTACCTGTTCACCAGAAAGTACATGACTTGTTGTTCGAACTTCTTGAGTTACTACTCTCTGTTCCTGTCTTGTTGCACTGGTTGCTGTTGTATGTGCTACAGTTTTTTCTTCTACCTAATATAAAAAAATATAAAAAAATAATTCTAGCTTTATAGAAAAATATATCATGAAATATATATAAAAGAGTTTAAAATATTTGCATACAACATACGAACAAGTAGAGTAAATTTGCAATCAAGAAAGCAGGTTATTTAAAGCTTTTTAAGGACGTGAATATTAACATTACAAACCTGACTGGTTTTCTGATTTTTTTCAAGATCTTCGTGCATTGTAGCAGTGCGTGTAGTAACAGCAGTTGCTGTCATGTAAGGAGCCCTACCATCATCTGATGCCTCTGCCTAAATACAACTACAAGGTAACTAATGTCTTATAATAAAGCAGCAATATGTATGTATATACAAAATTATAGTAAATATAGGAATATTAATAAGTTACATCTTATATATTTTTTCAAGGTAATTAAAAATTTCTTTGTTCAAAAATCACATTTGCTACTTATATTAATGACATATATTTCTTACATGCAGTATTTAAATACTTAATATCTAAGAATCATATAACAATGTCTACAGTCTATCTATATCATAAGATTACTCATAATATGCCATAATATATCATTCAATAAATATCATTCAAACATTTCAATAAGCTGGGATCAATAGAAATTTAATCAAGGGATATGGATACTGTAAATTGTTTTAAAATCATAAGAAGAAGCTAAATAAAAAGTACTAAAAAAAAAAGAGAGAAAAAAAATGAAAAGATCTAATTTTTTGACAATATCTTTCCCTTTACTTTATGTATCTTAATATCATGGATAGTTTTAAAAGTTTCTTCACCTTATTAATTTGTGTAGAAACAGTTACTTGGCCTGTGCCTCCAGGTGTAAGATCTTCAACTTTTTCTTCTATGTTTTGTGTCACACCTTCTTGATCCTTCACTACAGATTGTTTGGTTGTGGTTTTTACTATTGTTGGGGTAGTGCTTGAAGTTAAAATTTTCTTCGTTTTTGAAGAAAATGGTTTTATTACATCCCGTATATCCTTTAAAATAGTATAGTATAATGTAGAACTAGAAGAGTCAATGAACGAAGATGACACAGAAGAATCTGTGTCAGAAAAGTAAATAGGTCAATCCTTGAATCAAAAATCAAGTATGGAAAAGACGAAAAATACCTCAGAGTTGCCATAATTACAATTAATTTCTCCAATTAGAAGATCTTTTACTTAAACTTTCAGATGAAAGAAAGAGGTCTGTATCTGAAGTTCGAAATTAGCAACTAATAACTACTGCAGGTAGGGAAGATTTGGCTTTAATTATGTGCCTGATGAAGAGAAAAAAGGACTAAGTAGTATTAACAGAAAAAAGAAAATCCAAAGAATCTGAAACTCCCCTTTCAGATATCTTAGTCTCAATTATGTGGAATCTATAGAATTGAGCTAACAGCAAATACCAAACATTTATAAAAATGCATCAATAATGTTTATTGCACACTATGTCTGTTGCACACTAATAAGAAAATACTAATTACCAACCAAATATGGTGTTTATTAATACTTTAAATTTTATAAAGGAACTTTAACATTTTATTACCTCTGGATGGTTTGAAAGTAAGTGTTATTCATACAAAAAATGATAAATCATTAGATCAAAATAATCTCAAACTAGAAAATCAATAGGGATATAATTACAACTAAAATTGATAAACTCGTAAATCAAGAAATTAGTGGCATAAAAAGGAATTCATTGAAGATGTGATATCATACAACATAGTTCTAATACTCAATCAACATTTAGTGAAAATACATACTAATAAAGGAAGGACAAATTTTAGGGAAAAATGGAACAGCAGTACAATATGGCAAATTAAATACTCTAAATTGTTTATGCAAATATCATACAGTGCAAATAAAATCTATAGCCAAATTTCATTCATCTGAACCCATTAAAGGGATCCAACAGTTCACATAATTGGATTGTTCATTATAACATATTAAAACTTCATTTATTGGAACAAAATTCTAGGTAATGTCCAATGAACACATTGAATATTAGATGAATTTTGTATGTTTGTTCATAGCGCCAAAATGCTATGACACTTTATTAGAAAATAAAATTATTTAAGCACTTTATGATGTATTTAATACTTTATATATCAGATGTATATCAAATAATCTTTATAGCATTCAATATTAATTATCTTACATTATTTTACATTTATCATTGATATTGATTAATTATCTACAAATAATTATGTAGACTATTTCCGAGTGCCACTCCAATTATATAAACATCTATAACAATTTGATTATTTGAATGAAAAATCATATGTAATGAGAATAATCAATAAAAAAGAATCCTATTATTCCTATTATATGAAGTTTATCCCCCAACGAGTTCAGATAAATGAAATTCTACTGTACTTACCTTTATTTTGTCTTTCTTTTCTTTATCTTTCTTTTCTGACGTTTCCTTATCTTTCTTTTCTAACAATTCCTTATCTTTTTTTTCTAGCATTTCTTTATCTCTTTTTTCTGGCGTTTCCTTGTCTTTCTTTTCTAACATCTCCTTGCCTTTCTTTTCTGGCGTTTCACTGTCTTTCTTTTCAGACATATCCTTGTTTTTCTTTTCTGGCAGTTCCTTATCTTTCTTTTCAGACATATCCTTGTCTTTCTTTTCTGACATTTCCTTGTCTTTCTTTTCTGAAATTTCCTTGTCTTTCTTTTCTGACATTTCCTTGTCTTTTTTTTCTAATATTTCCTTCTCTTTTTTTTTCAATTCCTTTTTACTGAGTGGTTTTATTTCATTGTTGTCAAGAGTAGCACTCTTTTCCAGCACTTCCTTATCTTTCTTTTTCAAATCTCTCTTAGTGAGTGACTTTAATTCATCAATAAAAGCACTTCTTTCTGGTGTTTCCCTTTCTTTCTTTTTCAATTCTTTTTTACTAGGTGACTTTATTTCGTTCTTGTCACTTTTTTCTGGTGTTTCCTTATCTTTCTTTTTCGATTCTTTTTTACTGGGTGACTTCACGTCATTGTTATCAATAATAGCACTTTCATTTATTAAATCAGAATTGTTGAGATCATTATGATTTTCCTTCTCGCTTTCGTTTTTCTTATCCTTCTTCTTCTTAAATAGACCACCGGGCGGTAGGACTGCAATTCCTCCGACCGGTTTCTATAAGTAAATTTATAGTCACACATCGCTTCATGCAATAAGCACGATTCAGCTCTATCGCTAAGCTATTATAAACTACGTGTTTTACATTCTCTTAGCATATATTTCATGCTGGATAACTAATTACGGTCTGCGCTCTCAAAAACATATCAGTTGTCAATTTTGTTAGACGAATATACTTTCCTGAAGAATTTACTTGTATCTATGGTACATTTCTTTGTTTGAACATTTCTGGACATAAATCATTATATACGGTGATCGTTATGTGCATGCTAACATAAGCATTAGCGCAGTTAAATAGCTTATTAAAATATTTGCGCCTGCGCATGCTCATGTGATGTATGATAAAAGAAATTTGAAAAAATTTGAGAAATTCAACTTTGAGGCGATGGCCGTATAATGTTTGCAAAAAATAAATAAAAAATAGCGACATGCATCGAAAAAAAGGAAAACACCAAATGGTCACATACATTAATATAGATAGAAGTATGTTGATTAATGCATGACAGTATGTTTCAGGTGAAATTCTATACCTTTTTGCCACGATCTGCATCATATTCTCCTTCCAGACTACTGGTACTGCTAGCTGATGTTGTTCCAGCACTTGTTTTGCGTGAGAGCTACCGGTGTTAGTTAGGTGTCAGTTAGTTTTTATGGTTGAAGCACTAGGATGTGAATATTGAATTTAAATTTGTGAAATTAAATTATGACATACAAATACCATGTGTTCAATTCTGATAATAATTGTAAGATCAAATTTTATAAAATCTACACATTTCTAAGTTTCTTGCATAAAAGTATTTCAAGTCCGTATGAATATATACAAGTTAATTAACCAAATATTATATAGAATGGATAGAAACAATATTAAGTTTGGCTTTTCCACCAAATTCTTAACCTAACATGTGCAATTTTTAATTCAAGTTAATTAACTTGCATGTGCATTATTCAACTTGTTTTGATAATTTTGGAGTAAACGGATTAGATATCTAATGCATTCAACTATCTCTATTACATGGCATACAAAAACTTATCAACATGCCATGTCTACAGATATTATCCGTTTGACTTAAAAACAATAGTGCATAATGATTAATTCCAACTTTTTATGAAATATGTTATCTCTTGCTTATATGTGAACCAATTGATGTTCTACATTTTCTCCGTTTTACAATGTAATTAGGATTTCAATAGTACTTAAAAAGAATGGTTATATATGATAACAATAAAGGTAATTAATTAGTTAAATTCATTATTATACCATCAAACTCATTAGAAAAAAAGCTTTGTTTGAAAGCGTAGACCGCAGAAATATTATCTTTAAAAGAATTTCTCATGGAATAATTTTCAATTTGCATGACGATTCCATGCATCCTCTACTAACTATTACTATGTTTGATATATTTAAGTATATTCTTTTTTACCTTTTCTTTCTGTTTTTTTATTGGACTAGGCCGTTGATCTATATGCTCCATGTCAGGAATCATTTCAGGTTCATAGCTCATTGTATGCCTCTTACTTGGTTCTGAACCATAAGATTCAACTTGTTTAGGACCCCCTAGCGCTGTATAATGCACACATACCTTTCAAAATCTTAAAGTGATAACTTTGCGACAAAAGTGTCAAAACGGCACTGGCTGCATATTGCGTCTAAACTTAATAAAGTATCAGAAGTCTTTTTACCATCCATACTACGAGATGTAGGACGACGACCACTTAAAGATCTTTCGAATTGTGGAGGTTGTCTATCAATGGGAGTCTTCTTTGTCTCGTAGTGAGTTCTTCCTGAGTATCGGAAACGAGAACCCAGATGTGGTATCAAACCGACTTTCTTTACAGGCTCGGGACTCATGAGCCTAAAAAATGTGCATATTACTTTATCTTATACTTTACCTTTATTCTTATATTTTATGCTACTTAAAATCATTATTAGATAATTATTCACCTGAAGAAAGTATGGTGTTCTACACATACTTTCCATAACTTTTTCGCAGCTCTGTGGTTAGCTAATTTGAAACCAATCGTCGATTCAAATTGTTCAAATTCACCTGGCCTAATCTTTATGTAGAAGTTATGCCTTTTGTACGAGATTTTTAGTATCTTTGGCCAAGCAAACCTATTGATTCTTAATCGATCCCTATAGACGAGAAGACCCGATGAACATACACCTAACATTATATCCACGCCCTCAGAATCTTTAGCAGGATGGAGATCAACACCATACATCGCTAACTTTTTTGCATTTTCGAGATAATGGAGTTCTGCTTCCGCGGGTGTTTGACCTCTAAAAATTGGTAAAATTTTCTTTATTATTAACTCTGCCATCATTTGGATAAATGGCTAATTATTAAACGAGACTAACTTATGCGTTTTATGAAGGTCCATTACTTTCTCCACTAACTCCGGAGTTTGATTAGGGGCAAATTTGAAATCCTTTAAATATGTACGGCCATGCTCGTCTGGGTCGTAATCTCCGACTTCTGACTGAACTAAATACGAACCTAGAAGAGCATGAGTTACAAACGAACACGGCAATCGGCCTGTGATAATATCGTTTCTGATTTGAAGGCATAGCTGATAACGAGTTATGTCTTCTTGTAATTGGGCCGGGTCCGGAGGATAAAATTTCACCTCGAAATTAAATTTCCACGGCTCGTCTGCAGAGATAAAACCAACACAAATTGATTCCAACAACGATATCACATAGTATACGAGGAAAAAGAAAGAGGAAAGAAGATTACGTACTTTTCACAAATTTTGCGATTCTTTTATCCAGATCTAACCAATTTCGCGAATCGTGTCTGTCCTCGTAAATAAGGCCAAAATAATCTTTCTCCATCAAATTCATACTCTGACATATCATGTCAAGTAATTCTTGGCCTTTCGCCTTCCTCTGGAACAAAATCAATTTCTCATACGGTTCTCGTCGACGTCGAAACTCATCCTTCTGGAAGGATGAAAGAAAAATTTGATAGCTTACATCTATGTGGAAGTCTTTCACGGTTCCATCTAGCAAAGTGATTCTTGCAAGAGCTGTTTTGCCTTTGCTCACTGGACTTTTGGTCGGCGAGTTTGTTCCAGTCCCATTTTCTGCCGTTACCTCTGGTTGACTACCAGCGGACTTCTGTTCCTCCGGCATATTTCAATCCTGTGCTAAGAAGATTTGTGCGTGTTAATCCATGTTGTATAGCAGGTTCCTTACTTTGCTACCAACGACGCATGAATTAATCCTCTAAATAGATCTGCTTTCTTAATCGTCAGCTACAACGAAGAAATAATATTGCGTGTTTGTTCAGTGTATTCGAGTATAGATCCCGTCTAGACCAGAGGGTGCCATGTAGAGAAATAATCAATATTTGCCGGAGCTCTTTGAGTTACACATACCCTGGTCTATAAAACACCCCAACTCCTATCTCGTTAACTATAAGGAAAATATCAGAAAAAAATAACATTAAAGACAACGAAGTATGTACTTTGAAATTATTTACTACTTTATACACGCGTATGATTTGAATAAAATTTTCCGCAATAAAAGCTCATTTCTTTCTTGTAACGATCTCAACGTTTGCTCATTTTATCATCTAACGCGTATACGCAACATGCTCGCTTCTATCTTCGAGGTATCCAGACAGTAAGAGGAAAACATTGTAGATAGAATGTACTGTTACATCGAGTACCTAGATCCCAATGGCACACGAGTTCCTACAACGTCTAGGATCCGCGGATATCGAGATACGCCAAGAGAAAAATACTACTAGACAAATGATTTCGTAAAAAGTTTGAGAACAAGTTGCTGTTACGTGCAACAAAGACACGTGTGCGCATTTGTCACAGGTCGTTCGCCTTCTGAGTGAGACAGATAGATAGAAGGTAATACACGTCCACGCAAGATATCTCGATACAAAGCCAATAAACCGGCGATATTTATAACACCAGGCCTACCAAAATACACAAGCCAGGTATTGTTAGACGTGATAAAGCCGCTATAAAAATATCGCGTCTGTTTAACAATCAACCGAAGAGAACGTGTTTCCTGCGTGGAATCGATGGAAAAGGGTTTCGAATAAAAAAGCATCGAGCGTAAAAATCCTTCGAAATCCAGGATTGGTCTTTTCTACGTAAAAAAAATAACCGTGAAAATAATGTGCAGCACGACCCTGACCGACACGGTCTGCTGAGACTATGTACATAGTATTCAAATCGACGAGCACAGGTCTGTATCTCTGAGCATAGTCCCTTATGCAATGCTGGACAGCAAATAGTAATTCAACCTCAATTGCGTGAAATCAGAGACATACTAGGACGCCGTTTGTCGTTGCAAATACCATTAGTACAGCCTTGCCGCAAGAGAGCGAGTGGAAAAATGCACTCGCAGAGATTCCCCGAAGTTTTCGCGATAGTTTGAGGAGCCGAGAGCGGCCCGTGAGTCACGCACGAGCAGGCACACAAAGGGAGAGACCCGCGTGCATTATCATTAAAACGGAAATCACGGTTTAACGTTCAATTCTGTCCGAATATCTCGTTACACAGACACGCAACCATCGATCCCAACAAAAGAGTAATTACATAAATCTGAGCTCTGTTACGTTATTGCGTAACGTTACAACCGAACAGCGAGCAAAAAAAAAAAAAAAATGAAAGGAAGAAAGAGTAAACTCCTTTGGTAACTATACTCTAACATAAAATAGAACAACTTTCTGCATCACAGATATTATTAGACAAATGATAAAATTAATCATGCGGTATAGAGACAGGTACGATGCATTGAATATCTATGATTCAACGTTATTCGACTTTTAGATACGACACGTAGAGATCACAGAAATCGTGCTGGAATTCATAGAACTAGAGATACGTGGCGGTACAAGTTCGACAAGCCTGATGTCGTCATCGCTGGAAGCAGACGTCCTTTACAGTACTCTTTACTCTTTACTGCACGATGAAGTAATATCTCGGTTAACAGGCACAATGACGCGTTGACCAATATTATACATATATACGTATACATATGTACTCTAATACGATCGATCAGGTTAAAGCCTTGACTAAGTGAATCAACGATATTCCAGAAATGCTAGGTAAGAGACGTGGTTTTCAACCGTCTGCGCAGACCACGTTCCAGGCTGTGATAGATACCAAAGAAACATTGGAAACTTAAAACGGGGAGCATGGATTCACGAGACACGTAGAAGAAACCGGTCGATCGTCTCGTTTTGCTAACGGGTCAGCTGAAAGTTTAAAGGCCTGTTGAATGGAGCGAGCCGGTCTGAAAGAATTCGCTTTTTTCGTCGACGTCGCGAAGAGATCCTTTCAAGAAACGCGTGGGTTTCATTTGGCCGTGTGTGTCAAAGGGTTTTATTGTAAACGAGGGTCGCGTGATCCACGACACACGCCCACATCTATCGTGTACACACGCTCGGTGAGACTGAGTGGACAACGGTCTCATCCTCCATAAGCATTAAAGAGCTATCGTCTTTAATGAATGAATTCATACCTCTCGAGATACGGCGGCGCAGAATTACTTTCGAGGCGCGTTGCTCCACCTTGATAAAAATAGATGAGATCGAAGTTCTAACCGGTTGCATGGAATTATTTATTCCATCTCCGAGACTGAAATTTATTAAAGTTTTGAGAAATTCCTAAATGATGCGGTAATGGAAGAAAATACGAGACGGAAAGTAAGTACATCTGATTGAAAAAATAAATTACTATTCAAACGACGAGTAAACATGCAAAAGCTCTTCTATGAAATTACAGTCAAGAAATAGCTTTTTAATCCTCGGTCGCGACCCTGACCTTTACCTATAGATGTTCGCAACCTTATCACTATTTTTCTAGCCACTGCTTTGCTATTTCATTAAATCACTGCCTTTGCAAATTTTTCTCACTTTTTCTCTAAACTTCCCATGTATTCATTTGTTGAAGTTTCTTTACGATCGAGGACACTCAAATGCTAAAGCGTCTGAAATTCTCCGCTGAATTACACTAATGAAACAAAAATCTAAACTCCTCTCAGAAACGACTAGTCCAGGTTAATAAAGTTAAGGTCCTAAGGTTAATAAAACCCGAGTTACGAGAAATAAAGGGATACCCATATGTATCGTATCATAATTTCCAATTAAGGGAACTCTAACGGAAAGCAATACTTCGATTTAGTAATTTAAGTATCAAGGTGTACCACATCGAACACCGAGGCACGCAGTTAACGGATCGACGAAATCATACCGCAAACCGAACTCGCGGAAGAGCACGAAGCGCAGAGGATGTCATTAGAAAACACGTCAGCTTTGCATATGCATGCATCACAGGGTTTATTAACCCAATGGTGGTGGTACTTCGCAACCGTACGTGAATGAATACACGGTGCTCCAACTCGAGCACAAGTGGATCCGATAGTTTCGAATGCCGGCATTTAAATCCCTTGTGTCGACGTCGACTTCTACCTAATACGAGTCTCCGGTTCGCGTGTGAGACATTGTGTTCTCGGCGAATCGATAAAAATGCAAGTGGTTCTTCCAAAGACAGGAGAGGCGAGTATCAACCTCCGTTAGATGATGTTTGATCGTTGATGACGTTTCAACGAGCGATATTTAAATCATACAGAAGCCGAATCTCTGATTATCCCTATCATGACAAATCGCTTGGTTCCTGTACAGTTGTATTCTAATCTTGATGCTCTGATAAAATTGAGAAGTTTATGATGAGTTGATCATTGTGCCAAACTTACGGCTACTAACCATGCAACTGGTACGACTAGAAAGAGAAAGAGGAACTCTGCTTGTCCTCCTAACAACCACCTGATCTTCCAGGAGATAAAAAAATTCGTTGCATTACGAAAATATACCACTGATGCACATCGTTTGTTACTACACTACGAATATTTTAAGCTGCTCTTAATACGCAAACATATAGATATAAAATATCTAACGTGAAACAAATCTCTGCTTAGATACCACCTCGTTCATTTTATTCATAAATGTGTAAATTTACATAAACGTTCGCACTCTACTACCCTTCGTCAGCTACGATCCTCTTCCAAGGAAGTTACTAGGAAGATTTTTTAGGACATCTCTAAGAAATTCAGATCTCATGCTGCTCGCCTCAGGAGAATCTGACGTCGAGGGAGATTAACGAGTAGAACGAATCTCTCGCGCGTGAAAATTATGGTGAAGGGGAAGAAAGAATCGGAGCTCGTTTTCGCGAGAAACGATGGAGTGACGGTGACTTCTCATAGTGATAGAGAGAGGCGGAGATTTAACCGTGGAGTCGATTCATTCGCGAGGGTGCGTACACAATTTAAGAGAATTTTTATCGGGTGTCGTGCAGACGCGTCCCGTTTCACCGATCGAAAACAACGGGCTTCCCCGTGCATTTATCTCCTTCTCTCGTTCAACCCTTTCTTTCATCGCGTTCGCAGCGGCATTCATCGTAGGTCTTCCTCTGTCGCAAGTTTCAATGGTAGGAATTGCAGGGGTGAGAAGACAAGGGCGGAGGAAACAGACACAGAGGGAGAGAAATATTCTTTGATGCGTGAAATTAAAGGTCTGAAAGCTGTAACAACGTCGTCGAAAATTTTACCAACCAGGATATACCGATTTTTCTCTCCTTCTCTCGTTCGTTTAAATCAGACCTACGAATTTTACCCTACGCTCTTTTCTCCTGGTTGCACGTAGATTTATTCAGCCGAGCAAGCAAACACCTCGCCTCGTAACTTCAACTGGCGAAATTAACCAGCAATTACGTTCTCGAGCTGAAGAATAAGCGACCTCGTGTGCGTTAGATTGGAGGATGAGTGAAAGGTTCGAACTTTAATTAAACACCGCGCTACGACTCCCTCGTGTATTTTTACACGAGGATTCGTTCACAAGTGTTCAAAGAGGAGCCTGTTACGTGTGCGTAGAATTAAAAGCTCGAGAGCTCGTACACAACGAAAACGTATAATACAGCCTCGATCGCGTGTTACGCACCATGCCGCATGAGTCATCTTTAATTTTGATCACTCTACAATTTTAGAAGAATTTCAAGAACGTGGTGAGATTCGACGTACATTAGTACAAATATTATATATGTCAGTATGCCACTTATGTTCCAGTATGTGTAAAGAACAACAAGTTTTTGCTGAATTCGTTGAATTTTCACGAGGACAATAGAATTTCTTTGTGCAAGTGTAAAAACAATCATAAAGAGCAGTCTTTCCGTTTTGTTTCTCTGGATTCACAGTGATTTGATGCCAACAATGGCAATGGCCTTTTTTTACGGCCACTTTTTCCCCGCGTAAACTGAGATAATTGGCCGTGTCCTACCATAACGCTACGATGCTGTTACTCCGCGTTGTTATTGCGCTCTGCTTTTTCATGGTTAAATCGTTCCCCGTTCCCAGTGCGCGCCTCCACTCGCGGAATATTTATTCCAAGTTCCCCGTTAGTGAAAAGTTTTCCGATCTCCAGACCTCTCACGACCCTAATTCCATGCCCTTTCTTCGTAGAAATACGGAAGTGTTCCATATTCTTGCAAAACTGTGCACATCTCGCATCCTAGAAATTTTTCAGCTTTAATCAAGTTCATCGTATATACGTATAATAATTTTATCGTAACATCTACTTAAATCACATATGTGAGTCTTCCGGAAGCTAATCCAATCGATCCCATTCAATTTTTCTAATCAATTCTACTCGATTTTTATTAATTTCTTAATTTAATTAGAATTGCCTAAATTCTTATAACTTAAACTGATCTAAAGGCTTTAAATATCGTAAGTAAGGTTGCTTGAATGCAAACGATTCCAACTTAATTATCTGAACTCGTATGGCCATAAACTTGAAATCAACTTATTGAATTCACCGAGCATCTTCAATTCAAGTAACTTGACTAACTGAACGAGGCTTCGCGTGCCACGGGAATTCGCCGAAGAGAAAATATTCTCAACGATTAGATGCGCCAAGCGGCCATGACGGAAATAGAAAAAGCGAAAGAAAGAAAGCACGTATCTCGTTGATTATTATATGCGCGATTTAATCGGAGGATACAAGCGTTGATAAAACGTATGGGCAGGTATGTTCTGTGAAAATTGTGTAACCCATAAAATGCCCGGCAGAATATAAATCGGTGGTAAATATACAAACTAAGAATACGATGTGTTTTAAGCGCACGTTATTGCTCCACATGTTGCTTTGAATGACGTACATGAAGGATTACACGAACGACTATTTAAGTTGATCACAAATTACAGTGCCAATCATAGTACAGCGGAGCACGTGACGATCGTAGATCGTAGCCACGCCTTGTTCGCATTTATCTTTCGTGTTTCCTTCGCGCGGGGAACGCCAATACTTCCGGCGATTGCTTTACGGAAGACAGATACATACATACTACGAGAGTGCCAGCCAGCCGTACAATTAAATTTTACGTGAATCGGCCAACCACGCGGAGTATATACGCTACTATGCTAACAGGTGTGATACGCCTGAAACTGTTAGATGCTATTATTATATCATACCAACTAATACGGATCCACGTGTTTCAATTTTTATTGGATATGGAAATTCTTGATAAGAATACCGACTGAATGTCAATAGACTGATAAAAGTGTCTGATAATAGCACCGATTATCGTTCACGATGAATGCCACTCATTCTCCGATGTACCGGTCGACCAACGAATCGCGTGTTATTTATTTACTTGATATAACAGCAAATTGATATATGAATTTTTCGAGTACGTCGGTCTTTTCTCAACAGTTTTTCTTTGTATTCATACTAAATCCTTCGAACTAATCGTGTTTTGAATTCAAGTGATTTTATCTAACTGAACTTATATAACCGTAAGCTTGAAGTTACTTAAGTTCATCAAACACTTTCTATTCGAATAACTTGACTAATCTGATCTGAATTTCGTGTGCCTTCTAAACCTGAACTACCTAATTCTTTTACACGATTACAAAGTATATCATTTTTCTTATATTTACATTTCTGTAACAAACATTTTATTTTGAACAAGCTGTCGAAAACGCAATGCGTCTCATTTTAATAATGTTTTACAAGGTATATAACTGAAAATCTGTCTATCTATTTGCTATCAATTTGAGGATTTGAGTAGTCGAAACATTTGAACGGGATTTGTGTCATAGTTCACGTGCACGCAGTTCCGTGTGTATGGGAGAAAGCCACATTATACGGTGTATTTCACCGGTGTGTAAGCTCAGTTCCCCCAAGTTCATTGTAACTTTGGTTGTGTCGTGTATCACCTCCTATCAACGTCACACCTCCCTACACGCATCGCTCGTGAATATACTTCCTTGCTCTGGTTAACGGGTATGCATCGTTTGAGGCAATAATCCTAAATACACGCTGGAATTTATACTTACGTTGGTTAATTTACGTGTAATTTAGCTAGTCTCCGCTACTATGTATGACTTGAACCGATTAGAATGACTGAAGTATTTCTTTGATTTCGTGTTGTCACATAAATTGGAATAATCTCTATCACACATACGAAGAAAATTTTATAATTCGAAGAATGGTTGGCTGGAGTTTGTCGTTGCAAAGAGTTTTAAGAACGTATCTATATATGTATGTATGTGGATTGAAACGCAGAAAAGAAAGCTCCGATCGATCATTGGCAAGAGCTAGAAACGCAACCGGGCTAATGCATGTTTCAAAAAGCTGGCATTTCTGTGACAAAGTGCATAATTGACCTAATTGATCGTAACAAGCGTTCGCCGGTAAAATGACGAAATCCCAAAGCTCGAACGAAAGGTCTCGTAGAAGGTAAAATCATACGAGTCATCGATATCATCTAAAGCAACAAAATTCTTCCATACTATCTGACGACTTACATGTAGACATTAATTTTGTTATTTGTGTCAATTTTTAGAAATTAATTCTATCATGCCATACTATTCTACAGTATATAGCTCTAGTAGCAATAAAATCATTTGTTAAAAATATTTATAGTTTTAGAATAATTTCAGTGATAATCTATATACATCTAATCTACAATTTTAAATCAGAGATTCCAAAGACTACAGATTTTCGATAAAAGAACCAACAGATAATTAAAAAATTTATCAAGTTCGACAAATCAGTGGAAATTTCCTTGTTTGATTGAATATACGGTACAAAGAAAGAGAGAGAGAAAGAGAGAGTGTGCATGGCAAAGTACCAAGCGTGTGGCACACTTCGGGAAAGCACTTTAGCCTAAGGGTCGCGCATGAAAGCGGGAATGATTCGATAATGGAAATAAATTGCACGGTGTTATTTAAAATTTGTTAATTATTCTCGGTTTAGTGACAGCGTAATTTTCTTAATTTTCGCTCAACACCGATTTCCAACGGATTCTGCGCATCTCGTATCACGACTCACGAAAGAATGGATGATACATAGTCTTTCTGACGAAATACGATACATGGCACACAAAGAATGTATTCAATCTTAACTCTATTAATTCCATTTGCCTGTCAGAATTCTTAGATTACTTTAATCGAATAGTTTTTGGTAAACAACGATAAATCATCATACAACCTAACAAATTTCGTTACAAATTTAGCACTAGATGTAGCAAACTTGTTGAAATGGTAAGACTGTGCAATTACTAAAATCAATCTTTGCAATTACTAAAAATATACAGGTATATTTGATAAAGTATACATATTGAATTTTACTAAGATAGAAACAGAATTGTGACTATATGCTTACTTATTTTCATTGAATCGTCTCGATCTAAATTGTATCTGTGTAGTATATCTTTTGTAGTATACAGATCGATAGTTTTAGTTTAGTTTTTAAACACTGCTTCACATGCTGCACGATGTAATATTCATGCAATTTAAGAAAAACACTACGGTAGTAGATATAAACGTTGTATCGGAAATTTCTACCAACCGGACCAAGCAGATGTTTCCGTGTACTGTTGATTGAAACATATATATAGAGTACGAAATATTTACGTATCAATATCCTCGATATTTTTAGTAGCATGTACAACAGTGGATAAATGTTATTCTTTCCATCATATACTTTGACATCACTGGAGATTATATGAATAATACATATTCTTTTTACAATATCAACTTTCATATAAAAATTCAATGAGACATTCGTAATAAAATGACAGAAATTTAATCACTATGTAATGGTCGGTGTATACATATGTACACTTGTGTAAAATGATAGTAAACATTGGTATTTAAAAACATGCATTTTAGTTCATCGATATTAAGTTGAAAACTGTATAAATTTGTTACTAATTTCATGTCTGATATCTTAAAATGATTTAATACTGTCGAAGAAAACCTTGTTACAGTGTGTCATGAAAGTAATAAGTGAAATCTGAAAACTAATAAACTTACCTATAGGATATAGACGCGATCTTTTCTCAAATAATGCACCACGGTGAGAAAATCGGAGATAAAAATATAGTAAGAAAAAATGTACACAGGGTTGAAGCACTAATTGTTTTTTTCCCCGGCAGATAACGGATTACTTCCTACCATAAGCACATAAACAACTCTTGTTCCAATTCCACCGACGGCTACGAATACGAAACAGGTCCGTCGAATCGCGGGGCGACGCTGGATGCGGCCACGGCCCATACTCGCACCATTTTCAAATAGTCCCCTCACGAATACAATATTTATTGCTTACGTACCTTGATATTTCCCAATTCTTCGTACAGCGAGCAATCACAGTTCATAGAAAATGCAACTCGATAAGAAAATTTCCGTGATAACAACGCACTATTTAATTCAAACCGTGAGCACGACGAATATGGAACTGCTTTCGATGTTCTTACGCGTGAGTCAATATGGCTGACTACGTAGGAAAATCAGTTTCTCTTATGACGCAATCAAGCGAGTACGCCCCAGCTTAGATACATTTTCTCCACTAGATAGCAGCAGCTAAGCTGTAATCTTGACTGCCGGTAAAAAAATTCCAACAGTTGATAAATAGAAAAATCATTTTCTCATTTTTGTGTCAGATGCGTGATTTTACTTATTCGATGTAGAATAAGATTACAACGTTAGTAGTGATTGGAATTAAAATTAAGAAGCTATCCTACAATTGTTTAACGATTTTATAACGATATTCTATCGGTAACATTGAAAGAATCATTGAAAGAAAAACTAAACCACTAACTACTAATAAAAGGATTGGAAATATCCTAAATGATACAAAATACATTGAATATTAGATCTATCGTATATACATCGTCTGTTATAATGAAGCACATGTTGAATTCACATACACACGAATTGATTACGTGGCTTATCGATAGAGCAGTAGAGTACATACTTGCTTACTTGTATTATAGTGACTACACGATTCAAAAAGATATCGATAGATAGAAACACGAGATAGATGTTAGAGTCGTTATCGTTGACGATCTACTCATTATTTCGTTTCAGATATTGAAACGTGAGTGTAAGTACAATCCAATAGAATTCTTTCAACTACATGACGTTTCTGTGAGTAACGAATTGGACTATCGGGGGCGTTCGCTGACCATTACTGCATACTACTTGACGGTTCTCGTATGTGGTATGTGTCCAGCATTGTAAGAAGAAAACATTGTTTTGGATTTGTGTGCAGGAAAACCTCGTCACTGTACAGAAATGACGTCCCGCCTGGAAAAAGAACGTTCCAAACAAATACAAGAGAAATGTCAAAATCTTTTGATACAAATGCTACGTGATGAGGATAATAAGTATTGTGTCGACTGCGATGCGAAAGGTTCGTGCGTCAATTGTATATTTTCTAGCGATGTCTTGTTTCTGTTCGACCGATGAACCCCCATTATTCTATCCACTCCCTGCAAATGTTACAAAATTGTATTTTTATATGTAACGGTGCATCTAAGTCATCGATATTGATTTGAAAACGACCTAGTTCCGCCTAGTAAGACATTATAGATTTTTAATTCCTCTGTGACAAAACTTTAGATGACAGCGATTGCGAGTGAACGTCACCGTGATTTCCTCGTTATTCATTCTTTATTCGTATACTTACATGTTCTCCTTTTTTCTGTGAATCTCTAATAAAGAATTTTTCAGACAAGTGACACTTACCAATCCTTATCATTTCCTTATTTCATGTATTTTATATATCAATAAACCTTTAAATAACCTGAATCTTTAATTGCTTTATTTTATGTAAAATTTCTGCTAAATTTTATTCTTCTTATGGTATATACGCTCTGTACAAATAAAATTTTATGGTACTGTATTTCTTTATCTATATTGTAAAATATTGTTTAAAAATTAAGTACAAATATGTTCTTTTATTGTATGCACTAGTTCCATATTTATATATGTTTCATAGGACCAAGATGGGCTAGTTGGAATCTAGGTATATTCTTGTGTATTCGTTGTGCTGGAATACATAGAAATCTTGGAGTTCATATAAGTAAAGTAAAATCTGTTAACTTAGATACATGGACACCAGAACAAGTAGTGGTATGTTTATAGCTATATCTTTATTTCAAAGGTTTTAATTATAAATATTATTTGTAACAGAAGTGTAACATATCATAAATATAACACATTTTTATTTTTAGAGTTTACAACAAATGGGTAACTCCCGTGCAAGAGCAGTTTATGAAGCAAATCTTCCAGATAGTTTTCGAAGACCTCAAACAGTTTGTAGTCTTGAAAGTTTTATTCGTGCAAAGTATGAACATAAAAAATATATAGCCAGGGAATGGGTACCACCTCCTTTACCAAAGGTAACACACTCATATTTAAAAAGAATCAACTGCTCTTAAATTATAATAAAAATTCAAATACAAATAAATTCTTTAATAAATGTGTAGGTCAATTGGGATAAAGAGCTTGATGAAGAAGCTGAAAGACAACGTAGGAGGAAAAAGGAAAATTCTAAAACCTCAAATAATCAAGCTATACTTCCACCTGTAAAAAAACCAGAAGTAGTGCCTCAGTTGCCAAAACCTAAAAGTTCTGTTAGTCCTAAACCTAATAGAGCAAATAATTCTGCAACTCTAGACCTATTGGGCTTAGGTTTATATTTCTCTTAGATTTCAATAATGATATTAAATGTAACTTATATTTCTAAAGATATACAAATTTTTAATAGATGCTCCAGCACAAAATCAAACAAGTGTAAATGGTGCAGGAGATGATATATTTTCCTCCTTTTTATCTGCACCTCCAGCTTCAGTAGCTTCAACAAGTAATAGTACTTCTATTACAACTACGAATTCATCAACAACAATCAGTAAAAGTGAAGAAGAAAGTTTTTTCGATCAACCAGCACCATCACCTCAAGAAAAAAATAAAATGTCCAAAGACAGTATTTTGGCCTTGTATGGTACACCAAGTAATCAACAATCAGCAATGTTTGCAGTTCCTGGTATACATACATTTGCTAATTTAAATACATCACTGAGTTTGAAATATTGATACAATTTTTATTTTGTGTTTTTTGTAATTGTATTTCATGTTTTAGGTGGAATGTATGCTCAACAATCTACCGTTCAGTATAATCAAATACCAACTGTAGTACCATTTGGTCAACAAACTAATTTTCCAAATCAACAAAGTTCCTTGACTCAACTTCCTACCCAGATGTCTGTTACTCCTAATCAACTACCTATCAGTCAGAATCAAATTACAGTGAATTCTACTTCATTAGGACCAGTGGCATCAAATACTTTAGGAAACTGTTTACATGTAGGCCAGATAAATCAGATGAATGGTGTACCTAACCCTGCCATAACAATGCAATCCCAAATGGTACATAAATTTGTGTGTGACACACTACACATATTGGAGTTATTTGTCGATAGACTAATTGTTTTGTGTATTGTTAGGTGATGCAACTAGGACAGTCTAATATTAATAGTAATAATGGCTGGAGTGGAATGTTAACACAAAATCTTCAACCAGCTCCTGGTAGTAATCCTTTTTTCAATTTAACGTCTCAACAACAGCAACAATCTGTTACATTTGGCCCACAGGTATACAAATTTGTTACTTATATGTAATATAAATTCTTATAATGACAATGATGACTATATTTATATTTTAGTTGCCACAACAAATGGCGCAACTCTCTTTAGGTGGCACGAATTTTTCAAGTACCCCAGGGAAATCTACTGCTACAACTGCACTTCCTGGACAAACGCTTTCCACCAATTTATGGCAGTAAAAGTTTTATGGATATTATTAGTTGATTGATTATTCCATTCAGTGTTGTACACTAGTGTCAAATGTTTGTTACCCAACATGATTATATTTCCATATTAATTTGGAAATTGCTCTGGGATATAACACAAGAAAGACACAAATGAAGAGTACTCAAATACTGTCATTTTTGAAAAGTAATTCGTGAATGCATACAGTATTTTGAGCCTAAAAGATTTTTCTTCTAAAGCTTCGCTAGCTTTCAACGTTATTGTTGGAAAAGTGGGAACTACAAATAAAAACGAATTTTTGACTGATTATAAAGAGTTGTTCATGACGTACAGTATATATGTATTTGACAATGTAATTGTATTATTTGCTAAAAATGGGTGCTTTTGTATTCACAATGAATGTATGTCAGGGTCCACTTTCATTATAGCAAACGATTTCATTATACTTAAAAAAGTACAAGCATCTTTAGTACAATAAGCGTAGTTTGCGACATAGTTCATTTTTACCCCGAAACGTAAAGAAAAATCAGATATATAACAGTTTTCATGGACTATTAAAGTTCTTTGATAAATTATATATTAAAGGCTAATTTACTTAAACAGTGACTTTTCTCGTTTTAAAAGCAGATTTATTTTCTAGCAAAACGTTGCAATGTTTGTATGTAATCAAAATGTATTCAATGTTTTAAAGTTTGTTTGCTACTTTTATGTCCTATTAATACTGATTTATGTAAAAGCTGGAAAAACCATGTCTTGTGTTTTAAAGAGTTAGCGATATTGTTACTTATATTTCAGTAGTGTGTTGCTTAGAGCGCTAAACTGCAACGTTAATTATAGATTAAAGAACATTTTAGACCTTAATATTCTTGAGCAAGTATTATTAATATGTCTTGTCAAAATGCATTTAGTGTTTTTGTTAATATCTAACGGCAGAGACTTAACAAACTAAACATATTATCTACACTTTGATTCTTATAGCATACATGAAATACTACAAAAACTTATGATTTTAAATTTTATGAATTTAGAACTAAATTTTAATTACGATTGATTGTTTGATGACAATTAACATTCTATGTAAAACAGGTTTGGATATTTGCCTGTTGAAAAATTATGCAATTTATTGCTGTACAATATGATAAATATTGAAACTTGACAATAAGTTCTAAACATATTATCTGTCACAGTCATGTTTTATTGAATTGAATTTTTATCTTATCAAGTAATATGTACTTGATCATGTAGTTGAAGAAAAGATGCATGATACAAATGTAAAAAGATTTTTTTATGTATTCTTATAAATGATTATGAACTATCATACAATCCAAATTAATTAGGACTTGTGATTTGCTGTTGCATCGAGAAATTTAACATATTGTAAAACTGATATAAGTACAAATACACGTTGTCAAAATATTAAAAAAATTTATAATGTATAATTTATAAAACTTCAATAACAATTGAGCAATCAATCAATTTTTAAATGTTTTCAATCTTATGATAACTAAATGAAATAATAATATTAAGCAATATAACATTTTCGTTATTACTTTTAAATTACATGTAAAAATGTTGAAAACACGTTTAAATTCGAAACGCCATCTAAGTATTATACATTAGTAGATAGATTACATTAATTATTTATGTTTAAGACAATTAGATAATTCCTATCTTTGCAAAATACACGTTCTATATCACTAAATATAGAGGTATATTTTTTTACATCAACCATTATCATTTAAAATTTTCTAAATTAAATTCAATAATACTACTGGAGAAGCTCGCCGGAAGTTGCCATCTTTACTGGACTACGAAGCCAACAAAATTCCTTCATTTGCGTAGAACGTTTCTTTGCGATAGCATCAAAGCCACGTGAAGCAATCATGGATAAACCAGTAGTTTTGGCTCGTGTTATAAAAGTCCTAGGAAGGACTGGTTCACAAGGACAATGTACACAAGTAAAAGTTGAATTTTTGGGCGAACAAAACCGACAAATTATCAGGAACGTGAAAGGCCCGGTACGAGAAGGTGATCTTCTAACCTTACTGGAATCTGAACGTGAAGCAAGAAGACTTCGATAAGTACATAAGGAGAATTAATTGCCAGCACATGAAAATCACCAATAGTGTCTGGATTCTAACAATACAATTCATTCCACCAACAAAAATGGGGACTATACAACTATTCCAATAGCACGAGCAGCCTTGGTTCAAAAAATCCATGTCAATAAAGATGTCTACAACTTTTGTAATAAATACTGGTTAATATTTAATCGAATATTTAATGTTGTTTTATTTTTCATATCTTCACACGTGATTCTACAAATGTAATGTTGTAAATAGCAGGTTACTTAATAAATTGTATTGGTTCCAATTAATACATTCATTTCTTTTATGAAAAAATTATATGTACATAAGTTTTCATACATTTAATACTTTCTTAGTGTGTATTGGTTACAGAATATGTTATATATACAGTGATTTAGTGTAAACCTTTTTTTATAAAATTGGATTTCAATATAGTCTTTCATATAAGACCTAGTGATTCATGTATAGAAAAATACATGATCCACATTTTCTTCATACATTAAAATGCAATATTTATACACAATATAAGATACAAGTAAAATAACTTTAAACAAATTGTTATATCCTCCTTCGTTTTGGTGGAGGTGTATCGCGTGGACTGGAAGATGCTTTAGATGTACTATCCATACTTTGCCTAGTTGGTCGTTTTGGACCTCTCTTCAAACTTTCACGACCAGAATCAGAATCCTTACGTTCCTTTTTGCCATTTGATGCTAAAAGAAGAAATTATGTAATTTTTTAAAAGCACTTAAAAAATATTGAAGACAAACATACATGTTTCTTCAAGATCATCCTTTCCCTTTGACCGTCCCTTAGAAGATTTGTATTCTTTCCTAACATCTTTTATTTCTCTAAGCTTATCCTTTTTTAATTCTATATCTTTAACATATTTTTTAAATTCTTCTTTTTTTTTATCAATGTCTTTACTTCCTTTGAGGTCACGAAGAACAGTTTCTTTTTTCATAGGATCTTTAATTTCTTTATCTTTCTTAAGTTCCTTAAATTTTTCCCTTTGTTCTTTTAGCTTTAACTCTGGTTCTTCTCTTTTTCGAGATTTAAGAGGTCCCAAAAACTCTTCTGGTAAAGAAAAATCTGTCTCTTGACTAGGAAATGGTAAATCCTCCATATCATCCTGGAATATTTCGAATACATTATCAATATTATTTTAAACGATTATAAATAATTTTTTAAAACGTAATAGTAAGTACCAGAGCCATTAGATCATACATTGATTCCAAATGTTCCCAAATTGTTTTTAATGACACATCTTTGTGAATGGCAGCACGAAATTTTTCCCATACGCAAACCATATGAAAATATTTATTAATACCTTGAAAAACAAATATTTCATAAAATCTTAGTAGCTAGCTATATCTCTTTTACATAAACTTATGTATATTACATAAAATTATTGATACTATTTTTGTTATCAATGTAAACATAACCTAGGTAACGTCATTGTGTGAATTAGAATCTTACCAACAGGTTTATGTCCATTCATAGCAAAAAATAATTGAATTTCATTTTCAACATTCCATTCTATTTCATCAACAGAAGCGTCTGTTTGTTTCTCTTTAACTGCCATTGTGAATTTTCATAAATTACAGAATGTGTCAATTTCATAACGCTTATATTCTTCAGTGTTAATAGTGGTGCAAGCAGTGTAGCCAAATGCTACAACCTTGTTAGCTTCAGAAAATTGTCTATCATATTATTGTTTTAAAAATCTAATATATATGAATCGTAATTACATATAAAATTATCGAAATAATAGATTTTATAAAATTAGGAACAATTATTTATGAAAAAAATATCAATTTGTTATCAAGTTATCAGCTATAAAAAGAAATAATTTTCATACTTGGTATGTACTAAACAAAAAAATGTATGAATCTAATGGATAAATGTTATTGTCATTAACGAAATGATAATGAAGAGCATATAACATTATATTATATATTATAATATACATAAATATACATTATATTTTATATTTGTATATTTTAGGTATTATTTCAAAGTATTATACATTGTAATCGGGTATTAATAGTTTGTGTCAATAGTATCTGATAGTACACAATATGCATGAAAGCATAGATGACATATGTAAAGCTATTGATGAAAATCTATTGCATAATTTGGAGTTGATGCAAGAAAAGATTGATATCGATGTTCAAATGGAGAAAATATTACGTGATGGTTACATTGAATTAGCTAAGGCTAAATACATCCGAGGCAAAGAAAATATAAGTGTTTTACAGGTTCCTGTTGACAATGAGAGAGTAGTCACACTGTTTGAATTGGAGACAAAGTTGACTGAGGAAACTGGCAAAATAGTTCCAAATTTTGACATAAGCTTAAAGAAATTGGATAAAAGTGAAGACGAGATACAAGATCCTATAAAATGGTTTGGAGTATTGGTCCCACAGAGTTTACGAATTGCACAAAAACGTTTTCAAGAATCTCTTTATCTTATTGCGAGAGCAGCAAATATACAAGCAGAAATTGCTTCTGTAGTAGATAAATTACAATCTTTATATTTTTTAAAACATACTTCTTGTTCAACAAATGACACTAAAAAATAAAAATTACATAAATTTTGTCATTTTGTCTTGTTATATTATCTTATTAGCTTTTTTTTTACAAAAAAAATTGTTATGTTTGTAATTGTAAATATTTCTTCGTATGAATAAAATTTATATCAAAACAATTGTAATTAATAAAAATAAATATGATAAAGATTACCCGATACGATTTAAAAGCTTTATTTACTATCTACGAAGAACTTTCACTATTGGTTCATTATAGTTATTTATGAAGAATTGTTGGCATGACTAAACAGTATCCCTAAGAGAAATTCCCGCCAATTCCTACCTTTTGGTTTAAGTCTCAGAACAGAAAAAGTGATACCTCGAGTCTACGTTACATTTTTATCCAAAAGTTTGTTTAACTGTCGTTCCGATTCTTTTAAAGCGTAATGGTAAGATATTAGGAATAAAAATCCTGTAAAAAAAGATTAAATTCCTTTCTAATATATTTTTGTCATTATATCCTATTACTTTTGGTATCATTTTCCTAAATCTTCGAATTCACTTATTTTTTATTATGTTTTATATATTTTTTAGGATTCTAGTAGCCCAGCACGCTCTGATAGACATACAGAGGCAATGACATCTCCTGCACCAGAAATAGATGAACCATTTGAAGATGAAGCAGATTTACTTGGTAATGACAATGATGTTAATCAGGAAGAAGAAGAAGAAGAAGGAGAAGAATTATTTGGAGATAATATGGAAGCGTAAAGTTTTTTTCATTTTTTCATATATTAGATAAGATGTATGTGATATTAGGTTTTGGATAATTTGGATATATAATTTTTATTTCAGTGATTATCGTCCCATGCCAGCATTAGATAGATATGATCCAGATGTAGCGGATGATGAAGAGTACTCAGAAATGTCTCAAGGAGAACGTGCAGCTGCTGAAGCCATTATGCTTAAAAGAGACAGAGCTGCAGGCATTATCAGAGATGATAGATATTTACTTTATGGTATATTTTAGTTTTGTAATAATATAATTAATATATATTTTGCAAATATATCATACAACATAGATTTTAAATATTCAAGATGAGAGTGATGAAGAAGAAACACATGCCCGTAAAAGGCGTATGGCTGAAAAAGCAGCGGTAGGTGATATAGAAGACGTAGAGGTAAGTACCTTGCTTGCTTTTTATTCTATTGCACAATTTATTTTATTATGTTGTGTAACTATATTTATTTCTATTCTAGATGATTGAATCTATTGAGAATTTGGAAGATACAAAAGGTCATTCAGTTAAAGAGTGGGTGTCTATGTTAGGACCAAAAACTGAAATCTCTAATCGTTTTAAAAGCTTTCTTCGTACACATACTAATTCAAAAGGACAATATATGTACAAAGAACGAATTCGTCACATGTGCGAAAGTAATCAAGTAATATTTTTTTATTATCAATAGTAATAATGCTTATATTAAGGCATAAAAGATATTTATATCATTTTTTAATAGTCTAGCTTTGTTGTGGAGTTCCCTATTCTTGCTAGTAAAGAACATGTTTTGGCTTATTTTCTACCAGAAGCTCCATTTCAAATGCTAGAAATATTTGATGAAGTTGCAAAGGAGCTAGTATTAAATATATTTCCCAGCTATGAAAGAGTTACTGGTGAAATTCATGTCAGAATATCAGAATTGCCATTAATAGAAGAAATTCGTACATTTAGGTAAAACGTAATTATATATCAACAAAAATGTTTCACTCTTCAAAAATATAATGTAATATTTATGGTGAAAATTAGGAAATTACATTTGAACCAATTAGTACGTACTCTAGGAGTTGTTACTGCAACCACAGGAGTACTACCACAATTGTCTGTTGTAAAATATGACTGTACAAAGTGTGGATATGTACTTGGTCCTTTTGTACAGCATCAAAACTCTGAAGTCAAGCCTGGCTCATGCCCTGAATGTCAAAGCATTGGACCTTTTATGGTAAGTTTAAATATTAAATGTAATCTTATTTATATATAAGCAATATATTCATTCTATAAATATAATAATACTAATTACAGATTAATATGGAACAAACAATATACAGAAACTATCAAAAGATTACAATTCAAGAATCACCAGGCAAAATTCCCGCAGGAAGAATACCCAGAAGCAAAGAATGTATTCTTCTATCAGATCTCTGCGATCGCTGTAAACCCGGAGATGAAGTAGACGTTACCGCTATTTATACGAATAATTACGATGGTTCCTTGAACACAGAACAGGTAAGAGATATTTGCGTATGATTATTTAAAAATTTTATATTAATTAATTACTATTAATTTTGTATTTAGGGTTTCCCTGTATTTGCAACGGTTCTTCTTGCTAATCATTTACAAGTAAAAGATTCAAAAGAAATTGTAGAATCTTTAACCGAAGAAGATATTTCTAGTATCATTAGTCTAAGTAAAGATCATCGAATTTTGGATCGCATTGTCGCAAGTATTGCGCCTTCAATTTATGGTCACGAATATATAAAAAGAGCTTTAGCTTTAGCAATATTTGGAGGCGAATCAAAAAATCCTGGTACTTTCATTTCTAACATCATTTTGTATATATTTTAAGAGTATTATTCAATAAAATTTTTATGTTTACGTAGGTAACAAACATAAAGTAAGAGGAGACATTAATGTGTTATTATGTGGAGATCCAGGAACAGCTAAATCTCAATTTTTGAAGTATGTTGAAAAAATTGCACCAAGATCAGTATTTGCGACAGGTCAAGGAGCTTCAGCTGTGGGATTGACTGCTTTTGTAAGAAGGTCGCCAACTACTCGAGAATGGACATTAGAAGCTGGTGCCTTAGTCCTTGCCGACAATGGAATCTGTCTTATTGATGAATTCGATAAGGTACATTTTGTATGAAATGCTTGTGATAAAATATAATTATTGTATTTCTAGATGAATGATCAAGATAGAACATCTATTCATGAAGCTATGGAACAACAAAGTATTTCTATTTCAAAGGTGGGAATTGTTACATCACTTAATGCTAGATGTTCAGTAATAGCTGCATCTAATCCCATTGGAGGCAGATATGATGCTAGTATGACATTTTCAGAAAATGTAAGATATAATATAAGATGAAGAAGTATATTTTTATGTCATGCATTATATATCATAAGTTATATTTATATAATTTTTTTACATAGGTGGATTTATCAGAACCAATTTTGTCTCGTTTTGATATTCTTTGTGTAGTAAAAGATGAAATAGATCCTATGCAAGACCGGCATTTGGCTAAATTTGTTGTGAATTCTCATATCAGACATCATCCGTCAAATACAGGAAAAGTAACATCAACACAAGAAAAGACAAATGATATATCTATTCCACAAGATCTTTTAAAAAAATACATAGTTTATGTGCGACAAAACATTCATCCTAAATTAACAAACATTGATCAAGATAAGGTAGCAAAATTATACAGCCAATTAAGACAAGAAAGTTTGGTAAGTTAAAAACATTCATAAATTTTTACAAAAATTTTCAAAGTCTAATAATATTAACTTCATCCTAATAGGCCACTGGAAGTTTACCAATTACCGTACGACATATAGAAAGTATTATACGTATGGCCGAAGCAAGTGCTAAAATGCATTTACGTGATCACGTTCAAGAAGGTGATATTAATCTTGCTATCAGAATGATGCTTGATAGTTTTGTTGATACACAGAAATATTCAGTAATGAAAAGTATGCGCCAGGTATGATCGTGAATATAATTATGAATACATACGTGTACACAATGATCTTATTGAAACTACAATAAATGTTCTATTATTTTCTAGACATTTCAGAAATATCTGTCGTATAACAAAGATCATAGTGAACTTCTGTATTACATACTTAGGCAGCTTACATTAGACACTTTAGCGTTTCAGAAAGCGATACACGGAAATCGTATTACAACGATTGAGATTTCAGAAAAAGACTTATTAGATCGGGTATGGATTATCTCATTTTTTCTCTTATAAATCCACAAATCTCATTGTACTAAAATCGCTATTTTATTTTAGGCTAGACAAATTGATATATGCAATCTTCATCCATTCTATGAAAGTGACATTTTCAAATCAAATAATTTCCTTTATGATGCAAAGAGAAAAGTAATAATACAAACACTTCCTGAAGGAATTGATGACTAAATGAAACACAAAAATTTTCAGAATAAAATCATAATTTTATTTACAGCATGATAATGTTTATAATATAAACATAAACTTTTACAGTGAATTATATTTTGATGTAATAGGCGAATAAAAAAATTTTTTTTTTTAATTTCTTAACATTTACATTCCGCGTTTTTTATTTAATAATAAATATTTCTTAATTTATGAAAGTCATTAGTAAAAAATTATGATCTTTTTTACTTACAAATATCTGATGTAATTAGGAGGATATTGGTATCATAATATAAATAATAAAATTCTATTACAAGCAGCGACATATAAATTATTATTTAAAATATATGTCACATATAAGTACTTTAGATATCTCAATTTTTTACAATGAAATTATTATACATACATTTATTATATGTGAATCAACAAAGAAAAAGAGAGTATTTCATAAATATTTAAAAAATGAATATACTTATCATAAGGTTTTTTATTTTTTATCTAAAATTGTTTACTTAGAATGTCTTTCTGGAAATAGTAAATTGTTAGAATTTTTGCTACTTCTACTACTGCTACTACTGTTGCTGCTACTACTACTGCTGCTGCTATCACTGCTACTGGAAACGCTATCACTAGAATCTGATTCACTGTCTGAAGATGAACTACTACTGCTGCTATCGTTACTACTACTGGAACTACTGCTATCAGCACTAGAATTTGTATTACTGGAACTACTAGATTCTTCTTTCATTTTTTTTTGTAAACGACTTTTCTTCACTTCTTTTTTCTGCTCTTCACTGTAAATATGACATAAGATTCCCATTAGCATTAAGATTTTTTAAGTCTTGAAACTTAATAATTTAATCATGTTTTTACAAATTTACCTATTAGATTCTTGCTGTTTCTGTAAAGCTCTCTTCAATTGCGTTGTACGTGAAGATCTATGTAAATATTTTCGTTTTCCCTTACATTCATAACTCCAGTGTCCCATTTCCAAACATTTTTGGCATCGTACCTTTTGTGGGTAAGAATTACTGTAAATGTTATAAAGTGGTTTAAATCAATTATAATTATATATTGTTATGCATCCATTATTCTTCAATTATAACACTTTCATGAGAAACATATTACTAAAATAATTGAGTAAAGAAATCACAAAATATTTTAATTTTATACTAACTTTTTCTTTAACACTTTCAAGCCGTTTGAACTCATATTATATTTATATTCATACTTTGTAATATTTAATCCTTTAATAGCTTATATTCGATGACGAATAAAATTTTTAATGAAGTTTGTTTACATGCAAAATAGGTTACTTTACTAAATAAGCTTCCAACACGCCATAACACAAAATGTAATTGCTTTTGGTAGGTTATTTGAAAATGTTTTAACGGAAATTACCAATCACGAATCACATATAGTAAGTATCATAAAGTGAAAAAAAAATATATATATATATATATAAAACTCTTTAGTTTTATATATTTAATATTAGTTAGTGGCTTCTTATAGATTTGATAAATAAATTACAGTAAGCATTTTCAGATATATTTTTTAAAAGAAATAATATTCTTAATTGATGATTGTATATCCTTAGAAGAATATGGATAATATTCTATAGGAAATTATATAAAAAAATTTAATGACAGATATCGTATTTGCCTTATGAATTAATATATATATACATATATATATATTAATATTCATGAATATATATATTAATATTCATTCATATGTATATTCATGAAAATCATGATTTCTCCAAATAATGAAAAACACGATTTACATTTAATGAAATATGTTAATAAGAGTACAGAACTAAAGATTATTAGACATACTTTAAATACAAAAACTAATACGCTACGACTTAAAAAGGAAATACTCAAAGAAAGATATAAAGACTTGGTAAATTATTAATAAATTTAGAACTGTTTGTTAAATATGTATATATATATCATATATCTCCTACATTTATTTTAACATTGTTTTACTTTGAAGGATAACATAAATTGCAAAGTATGGGTTACAGAAGATGAATTTTGTAATGAAATTTGGAATTTCTCTTTAAGGCATAATTTCAATTCTGTTTTTAATCAAAATTCTCATATTACAAAAGTAAATGAACTTCATGAATGTAAATATAATACTGTGATTGGGGAAAATTTAAACAAAGTTGATATGTGTAATAAAGTATTGAAATTAAAAAATGAAATTTATATTACTAATAAGGAAATAATACTCATTCGTAACAAAAATACAGAAACCGATTTAAAGTATTGTGAATCTACTTTAGATGATCTAAAATCTTTTTCGGAAGAGATATTACAACTTATAAGGTATTATTATTAATATTTATAGATATTACTTTTACTATCTACAATAAAAAAAAGTGACTTATATTGATATATATTAATTTTAGATTAATAACTACTTCAGGGAAAAATGTATACAATACAATGATAAATCGGAAATCAAATCCAAGTATGATGGAAGAATTTACGAGTGCAAGAAAGTTGTTCCAAAAATCTAATTTTTGCGGTAGCGTTTTAACTGCAAATATTGCTTTTCCATCTAAAATTATTGAAGAATCTAAAGAAGTATATAATATAGTTATTACTTATTATATGAAATTATATTTTTCATTGTATCATATTTAAAATTGCAGTCGCATAACATTAAACATAATGTAAAGTTTGGCAAATTTATTATGAAAACACGAAGTCTTATTTCTCTTAAATATGAGAAAAAAATGTAAGAAATTTAGGATGAGAGAAATGAATTAATGTATTCGTAAAAATACTTCATTTCGTAAAAATAATGTAGTATAATTGCAATATTGTGGAAGTTATTAATATATATAATAAAGTATTTTATAAGTTAATTTCAGTATTAAACAATAATTTAAATAAAATCAGAGTCCCAAAATGTTTATGTTATATTTATATATTTAGAAATATACAGCATCCTATATATTCATATACATTGAATTACATTAATATCATTTTAAAATTATATATACGTAATGTCGCACTTGATAGACTATTCAACAAGATTATAATTTGAGAAATAATTTATTTCTTTTTCATACAAATTTAATCATTTTCCAATCATACTATAGTATTACTTATGTATTTTAAAACTGTTGAACAGTTTATCACAACAATTTGTATTATAGCACTCTTTTTGGCAACTCTTACATATACTCTGATACTCATTTAATATTTCACTGTGTGTTAAACATACACAAATATATACTGTTAAAAGAAAATGATATTTCAATTGCAACATTTTATGTTTTTTTAGTAAAGATAAATGTATATATTTTGTAAATTATATACACAACTATTATTGTTTATAACACAAAGATAAGCAATTTGACATGAAATTTATAAATTGACATTAATATTTAATTAATTTCAATTAATTTGAAAGTTATTAATGACATAAAACTTATTATTGATATAATCTAGAAAATTTGTTATTACATAAAGAAAAAAATTTTTAACATGAAGTTAGATAAAGTCTTATTTATACAATATTATTATCGGTCTTTATTTTATGGACAAGTTGTAGAAGTTTGAAAGACAAAGTTTAATGCAAATACATTACATTATATCATAGTTGAAACATAACTAGTGTAGAAAAATTGTGTAAATAGACACATAACAAATCATACATTTACGTCAATGAGTAGTTGCAGAATAGACATACTTTTTCTTAATTATAATTAAAAGTTTGCTAAGTTCCATTTTATTTTTTATGTGTTTTCATAATTCCCAAAATTAATAATTTTTCATTTTCATTTACAAAATATTGAAACTTAAAAAAGTTGGAGTAGAATCTATGAATACTAGTGTTCACTTACATCACACACAATAATGTTTCAACACCTATAATCTTTGTTTACTAACAAGCATATAGTCAATATTTTCGATATATTGAAATAACACTAACTAAAGGATAAAAAATATCTGTTTGCTATATATATAACTTACAATATATTAATATAATATTATTTTGAGTTATACAATTAATACAAGTAGAATAGTGCTAATTATTTAATTTCTTATTGCACAGCCATTGCATAGTAAAATGGATTATAAATCAAATTTTTATGATTGCATTTATTAGTTCCTAAGAAAAACGGATAGTATCAGGTGTATGAGTGTAAGAATCTGTAACATGGTTTAAAAATCAATATATTGTTGGCTATAAATAAAATCCAATCAACTGTTACAGTTATGAATCCAATATAAAACATACATATATACATATACATATAAGTTTGTATACAATTGACCATATTCAATAATGTGATCAATTACGATATAATTATTTGTAATTGATATTGGCACTATATTTCAGTGCGGAAAAAATACGAAAATTTTACTAATAATAAATATACTTGCCTTTTTAACTGGCATCAGAATATTAATTTGACATATGGAACTTAGCAAAAAATGATCTTACAATGATATAATATTAAACTAGATAATAGTATGCTTGTTTGGCAGCTCCTTCATCTGATGAGAGCATACTAATGATTCAATTAAAAATCATAATTGCACTAATTATTACAGTTAATTAATTTAAAACGCCACAATTTTTAACTTTTCTGTAAACATATACAAATATAGGTAAATGTATATAATTACCATATGTATAATTGCCACCAAATATTGCAACTTATTTAACAAATGTGAAAAAAATATTTTTTTATAATTATTTAGGATATTTAAATATAAGATTGTTTACATTTAGTCTTAGAAATAAAAAAATAATACGTTACTCGTTACAGTATGCTAAATGATATATAAATAGATTTTTTTGCCTTTTGGAAGAGAGTTTTCTTGTGAAACCTCTCAAAATTGAAGCTCCTGTAGTATAACATAAAATAACTAATACAATATCTACTTTCACGCTATAATACAAGGTAAACTTATCATTAAAAATTATTTTAATTCTTTCGTCAAAATATCTTGTTTGTATGGCAATGAATAGCAGTAACTGAAATATAAAATCATTGATGCCGATTCTTAATTGTATTTCTTCAATTGAATAATATTATCTCACTCGATTGTAATTTACTATATAGTAAATCTTGAAAATAATAATTATGTTTCCAAAAATGATATTCATGTATCTGTCTGTAAGAAACTATGAACTTAATGTATCTTTGAAGTTACAAGATAACTGTAATGCATAGTATAATGTAAAACAATACGTTGCATGCAAATTAAAATACATTATATTTTATAATATTGCTAAATAATATACATAAAATAAACAAAATAAATGAATGAAATATAAACTATATATATATTAATAAAGTATGAGTAGAATTTATATCATTACTATATCTAAAATATTTCATCATAAATTTATTTTCTTATAGCTTTATTAATGGTTGTGCATATTTCCAAGTCAGCACCAATTTCATAATTTATTTATATATGTTTCTTTTTTTCATATTGAGAATGTATCGTAGACATGTGATTAGTTATTATTCATGTTATGAGAATATAAATATATGCACATTTTCATATGTTATATATCCATAATTGCAGACATGTAATTAGTTATTATTCATCTTATGAGAATACAAATATATGCACATTTTCATATATTATATATCCATATTTTATATAATTTTTATTGATGTGAGATCATTACAGTGAGAATATAGTATTAATAGATATTAGTATCAAATATCATTTGTATCATTCTTATTAAGAATCGACATCTAAATCATATCAGAAATAACTTTTTTAATTTTGTTACATGGATCGATAAGGTCCTTGCATTTTTAAAAACTGTATAACTAAAGAAGGTCCTCCTGCAACTATTTCTGGTGGTATTTGAGAAAGTGGACAATTTTCAATTGACATAATACTGAGATTTGTGCATAAAGCTAATTCAAATGGTAAATTGTGTAAGTTAGCATTATCATTTACATAAAGTGAATCTAAATTTTCTAATGTACCAATTTCTTCAGGTAAATAATTTAGATTGTTTTCTCCAACGCTTAAATATGTTAAATTTGTTAAATGACCAATTGCTCTTGGCAAAGAAGTTACCTGATTAGACTGTAAAATTAGCTTCTGCAAGTCCCTTAGGAAACCAATTTCATTAGGTAAAGATTCAATTTTATTTTCTTCAAGATCTAACACTCTGAGTTTACGCAAGTTTGCTATGCTGGCAGGAATACGTTTTAATAAGTTATTAGAAAGTATTAAGACTTCTAAATTTTGAAGGCATTGGATATCATCAGGAATTTTTGTAAGTTGATTTGTACCTAAATTTAATTCAACCATATTGACCCATGTCCCAATATCTAATGGCAAAGCAGTTAATTGATTTTCTTTCATGTTTAACTTCGCAAGGTTCTTTGCTCTAGAAAAAATACCATATGGTATTTTGTCTATTTTGTTGTGTTCCAGATTGATGGAATAAACGTTTGTAAACTGAGCTGGTCCTCCTGATGGATATGCAGTAAAAGCATTCCTGGACAATGTGATTGTTGTCAAGTCTGAGAGACTTGCAAGCAGTCCATCTGGTAATTGAGATACTTGGTTTCCTTCTACACTAAATTCATCCATTAATTTACAATTTGCCAAGGACTGTGGAATACTAGTTAATCTATTATATCTAAGTCCTAATCTTGTTAATAAGACTAATCTTCCGATTGTATCTGGAATATCCAAAAGCTCATTGTGTTGCAAGTCAAGTGTAGACAACTGGACACAATTCCCAATTTCTTCAGGTAAATGTTCCAAATGATTATGGGAAACATCAAATGTTATCAAATTGACTAATTTACCAATACCAGCAGGAAGTTCTCTGATCTTATTTTCTCTCAAACTCAGCATTGTCAAATTTGTCAAATTTCGTATATTATCACTTACATATCGGACTCGATTGAAGCGTAAAAATAATGTTGTGAGATTCGTCAGTTTATATACGACATCAGGTATTTCGCTCAACTTGTTGTGCCTTAAATCAAGGACTCTTAAAGACTTCAAATTCTCTAATGTATTTGGTAAACTTGTCAAAGAATTTTCACTCAAAGCTAATGTTTCCAAATTTCCAAGGCAACCGATTTCTGGCGGCAACGTAACGATTTTATTACCGTAGAGATAAAACTCGACTAAATGCGTCAAGTCCCGTACTGTACTTGGTAGATGAGTAATATTCGATTTACTTAAATCCAGCCGCTCTAAGCATTCTTCTTTACATCTGATAAATTCTTTAGAAACATCTAAATCGGCTTGTATCGGTTTCCCTTTCTTTGTAGTCGGCTTCGGTTTATTCGATTCCGGGTGTTTGACAGTTACTGTTTTTTTAGTGTCTGGTCCTGCTATGGACGCGGACGATAATTTTTTTTCTTTCGTCTGCTCTTTATTATCCCGTAGGACATCCACGTCCTCAGGCATGTCGCCGGCTGTACAGGTGGTTAAACCACAGCCTTCCAAAAAATCAGGAAAATCTTGTTCCTTCATGTAAAAGTTCGGAACACTGTCTTCGAGGTCCTCACGGTCCCTCTTCACCTCGGACAAACACACTGTTGAAATGTTACCCACACCTGTCCAATATTTGTTCGACTTTTTCATAACCTAATCACTATACGTAACTATAATTATTTTCTGAGTATCTTCTATTTTTACAACATCATACTCTTCACGATTTCGTACTTTACAAGTATTGACATATCGATGTCATCCACTGCAAGTAGCGCAAACGCGAAACGGCTGTCCGAGGATTAGACGAACAACGAATACCTGAACACCGTTCCAAAAATCAGCTAAACATTATCTTTCGATATATCATATATGTTATAAATATTTTTCTTAAATGCGTTATGTTATGAATAATAATTATATTTACAATAGATAGACATCTCATACTTAAAATTATTCGTATATCAAGTTTTACAAATTGAAATTTGGGATTTTTAGTATCCAACGTACAATAGCACATGGAAATATAGCTTAAATGATATTAAACCATGATGTCTTCTTGAACACAGTATTTCAAACGTTTAAAATTGCAATTCAAATATTTTTGGAACAATTTTATGAGATAAAGTTGAATAAACTGTAGTTCAAGTCTGAATTATAAATAATTATCACAATGTTTGAACTTGAATTATTGCGAAAAAAGTTAGATCCTTTTGTAAAAATAGATAAAATTTGTTTGTCATATGTAAATCGTATTTTTCCAGAGTTCAAAGATATGCCGTATTTTATTTTGTATAAAGAAGTATGTTGCACAATTGTTACTATTTGAAAAAAAAAGGATTATTTTAGTAAACATATTCTCTGTTATTTTATCAGGCTTCTGGATCTATCAATAATCATTCAGAATATACCGATATTGATGAAACACGTAAGTCTTTTATACAATCAAATTTTTTTATTCGTGTTATAGAAGCTACTCGATTATTTTAGAATTTGACCTTACTGGATCGCCTTTGAAGTATTCATTTGGAGAAGAAGATGATTTTGAGGATAGCACAATCCTAATAAAGCAAAATTGGTATAAAGAGGAAGAAAAATACCTACCACTAAGTAGAACAGAAGCATGGTAAACTTACAAGAATTGCATAAAAGATATTTCTTGTGATAAATATAATTAGTAAAAATAACAGCATAATTTTATTTTAGTATTGCATTGAATATATGTATTGAATTTATAAATGATTCTTTTCCACCAATATTTGCACTTTGTGATGGCAAGGATCATAAGAAAAGCAGGTTGTTAGGTACAACGATCGAAGGAGAATGGTTTACCACCATAGAAACTTGTTCTGATGGTATTGAAACATTTGAAACTGTTAAAAACTCTTCTTCTAAAATGTTTCAGAATCATTTGGAGCTATCAGATGTATCTAAACAAGATGTTAGTATTATTGTCCTCTTTAATAATCTATACATAATATTTATAGCATAATTTTATTCGTGTATTTAGATTGCTGTCTCTGCATTTAGTACTTTTGATTTATTTGGAACAAAAGAGGAAATGATTGACAAACATAATAATATAAAAAATAACTTCGAAGGGAGTCTAAGTGTAGAAATACATACTTGTAGTTTATCATGTACACCTACAAGAACATCCAAAAATAATTTGGTAACATTAATTAATTATAATGAATTGAACATATTTCTTTTTTAATTAGTTCATGTTTTATTTAGATTGTTCAAGTTACTACAAATTCAAATAATACTCCTTTGAAAGAATTATGGAAACAATTATTATTGTTAAATCAATATTTGTGTATGATAGAAGATCATACAAAAAATATAGATTCTCATTATAATTCAATTCCTTTGGAATTTCCACATAATTTTATAAATCCATATAAAGAGGTATCTAAAAATTTTTGTATCTGAGATATTTATGTACCATTTCAAAGATTTAGTAATGTCATTTTGATGATTACTTAAAATAGGAGCATGATAATATATTGGACAATTTAAATCTTTTGTTAAATGGAGATTATAGCTTTAGACATTCTAGTGATATTGAGAAACACAAAATTAATTTTTCAAATGAAGAAAATTTAGAAAATGATACAAAAATTCATCAATATATTCAGAGTCTTCCATTTAGGCACAATTTGGATTTTACAGATTTTTTATGGGAAATATTAATAAGTGAGTATATGTTATCTTTGTAGTAATATAAAAGTACATTTGTACCTGTGTATTTCAAATAATATTAATACTTCCAGAGAATTCAAATTACTTTGAAATGATAAAATGCATTCATACAGTACTTGAAAAAATTCTAATGAATGATTGTTTGCCACAGGTAATACTAATATTTAAAAAAAAAATTAATTTTACTTTTTGTATTAAATATGATCAAGAAAGGTGTTTTTAATTATGAAATTGACACACACACATATATATATATATATTAGGTTAATTTTACAAATTCAACAAGGTTTGCGAAGATTATTACCAATCCACATCAGGAGAAAGTAATTTCACATTTATTATCAGGTAGTTTACCATTAGAATATGTTATAGACATGGGCTTTGAAAAACTGTGCAGAGATTACATATACATTTTAGCAAATGCAAGTTTTGGTGAATTGCATGATATTCAACAAAAATTAAAAAAGATATCTTGTAATGAGTTTACAATTGATACCTACAGGTATGTGTAACGAAATTATTTATATTGCATTATATTTAATCCATGATATTATACAGGATGGTTCACATGAAGTATTACAATCTGTTTTCACAGAAACCATAGCTGATACTGACTAATCCTTCTTTTTTTTTTTTAAATCATAATGACACACGATGATTGATTATTTGAGGAACAAGAGATTTTTCTGATACGACTGCTAAGGTTGCTAGGAAAACAAGGGGAGCTCCCTCCATTTTTTAAAAATGGAATGCCATATTAATATCTGTTTATTTACATACCTCTTATGAAACTGAATAGCATTTATTTACATTACATTTCTGCATAATTAATGAGTTATGACAGAAGGAAGATCTACAGGGAGCTACGCGGAAACATCAAAGGGTAATTTAAATAGACGTATTTTAAAATAAAATTCATTTTATTAAGTGTTTAAAATGGTGACTGTTCACTTCTAAACATTTATAAGTTATGAGTACAATACTTACAACAACAGAAAATATAAAGTAAAATACGTGATGTTTGTAAATATAACTGCAACAGTGTTGTCAGGTGTACGAAATAACACCACACAAAGAATAAATAAATGTTTAGAAGTGAATGGTCACTATTTTGAATACTTATTACATTGAATTTTACCTCAGAATACATTTATTTAAATTGTTATAATATCCAGTACCTTCGCATAGTCTCCTCCTTTAGATCTTTTTTCTGTCGTAACTCTTTAATTACGCAGAATAATGTAAAATACTTCAAGTAAATGCTATTTAGTTTCATAAGAGGTATGTAAATAGACAGAGATTAATACATGCCACTTTTAAAAAAGAAGAGGTGCTCTTCTTGCTCCCTAACAGCCCTAGCAGTTATCTCAAAAAATCTCTTGTTCTTCAAATAATCATAAAAAAACTCAACTGTACCATTAAAATAAAAAAAAGGAATTAGTTAATATCTGCTAAGGTTACAGAGAAAACAGCTTGAGCATTTTATGTAGTTGACCAACACAAATATATTTTGTGTGTGTTTTTAGAAAAAGGTTATTATATTTGGTACAAATTCACATATCCTTGGAATTTATATTACTAATACAAGATAATTTAGAATGTTCAAGTGATGACCTAAGAATTTTATTTAGTTGTGTATTTAAACAATATGTCAGTGAAAAATCGCCAATACAAAGTTTTGATTTACATCAGAACAAAATTTATACTTTAACAACTCCCCTCCCCATCTCAGCAGTGTATCATTTAGATGAGTAAGTTTATTAATAATTTAGTAAATCATATCGTTTTCATATAACGAATTTAATACATATTTATATTACTATAATAATATATATTATATAAATATAAATATATATTATATGTTGCTTTCAGAATCCCGAATATGAGAAGAATTTCACTTTCATCTCAGTCTAAATTGAGAAAACTAAAGACAGTTAAATACTATAGTCAGTTACCAATTTTTCCAACAAGTATATATTCATCAGGTAAAATTCTTATAAATAATATAATATTTAAGATAATACTTAAGTGCATGAAATTATTTATAATATTTTTTTAGACGATTCAAGTATAGTAGGTGAAGGATATTATGTGCTCAAAACAATATGTTCATCTAATAAAATTAAATAAAATAATGGTTTCAATAAATTTTAACAAAGTAAAACAAGCAAAATTCAGAACTTTGTTTGATCAGGTATTAAGAGTAATCCAATTATATTGCGAGGTAATTATATGTTTAATTCATAATTAATAAAATAAAAGTTATAAAAGCATTTTTCAAATACATTAAATGTATTCAGTGTATAAATATAACTAGATTTATGAGTGTTTGTACTCTCAGTCATTGATAATGTACACTCCAATTTACTATTAGACAATACTTTCACTGACCTAAACCTTGTTAAATATATATATATATATATTTATATGTATAATATGAATTATACTTTTAATTCAAACTACTCTTCAATGTACAAATATATATGCAAAGTATGTTATATTCGTTAAAATATCTGGTCAAATTTTTTATGAGCTTTATAGCCATCATTAAAAAGATATATACTGTTACATACAATGTAAATCTATATTATAGAAATAGACCGTTTTATGCTTTGAATCCATTTAACATACTTTGGTTGTCTTTCTGAGTATCAGTACTGTTAATGATAAAAATTATATCAACTCTAAGCCATTAATTAAAGCATGACTTTCCATGCAATAAGTACATAACATAAACAATTTTAATACTGAGAAGTTTCTACATCATCTACTCCAGAAACACTAGCTTGTTCAAGTACTTCAAGAAGCTTCTGCATTTCCATAGAATCCGATGAATTGTCAAGCGTTCTTTCGAGTGCTCGTACATACGACATACACGTACGCCCTTCATGGTCTAAATTTTGTGGATTTGCTTTATGCTGTAATTATTCATTAATTTACAAGTACTTATATGATTTATAATATATGTATATATATTTAATCGGTCAAGAGTAAATACACACCCATATTAGAAGTTGTGCCATAGCTAAATTTCCTGTGGCACAAGCCAAATGCAAAGGCGTTCTTAAATCTTCCATACTGACAGGCATATTGATATCTTCATAACTACATCTGGCTAAGCATAATGTAAATGCTCTCATATCACCCCTACATTACATTTAATACAACAAATCAGCTAACAATTATTTATAACAATACAACTCGTCCGAAAGTCTAAAAATATTTACCGGCAAACCGAATCAATAAGCAGCTTCCCTAAAGAAATGTTCGGATTAATCGGTGGTAAAAAGAGTTTGTCTTCATATTTCCATCTGATCCATTGTTCCTTCTCCTCCCTAGGAGAATCTGAATTTGGTTTTTGTTTCCCATTTAGACAATATTCCCAAACATTATTTGCTATATCATTACCAAGGGCTAACATTACACTTAACTGACCTGCGCTAAAATTAATGTCAAGGCTATTTTATGTTGTATAAACATGCATAGTCCACATGCAATACTAATAATATACACTTATATAATTATATGTTCAAGAACAAATCATTTATTAATAAAATTATTATTTCTGCTGTATTCATTATTACATAGATCGAAAAATTGATACGATAAAACAAGTAGCTATCGCACTTACGACCAATCATCCAAGTCTAAGGATCTAACTTTCGATATGTGTGAACCTAAATTTCTGTGTATTCCTGAGCATTCAATGCACATTAATACACCTAAGTTTAAACTAGCCCAGTCCGGATCTAAAATACGATTATAAATTGAATATAAGAAATAAAATCAAAAAGATTTCTCTAACAAATTTAGAAGTGAATTACTTACTAGGTACACCACAATCTACACAAGCATCATTTCCTGATACTTTGTTCTTTATACAATGCATTTTGAAAGCATCTGTTTCGTTTTTTTTATCACCATCGCTATTTTGTAAACTCGATAATATCTGTTGTTCTATAGCAGAAATCCAACTATCTCTATCTTCAGCATTATTTGCTTCAAAATGCCATGTCTTATTTTCTAATGAAATGATAGAAAATTCAAAACTATCTTCTGTAAATTAAAATGCACATAAAATGAAATCAATTTGTTTACAATATAAAATGTAGGATAATTCAAATAAATATTTAAGCACCTTGAGCATTGGATGATTTAGAACCTTTAGGCGTTTTTCCAGGCACTTTTACAGTCACATATTGTAATAATATTTCTTTACCATTAGTATCATTCATATAATCCTGGAAACATATGTAAATCTCTTAAACATAATGCATAATGTTTATAAAAATATTGAATTACGATACAATTACATGTAAGCTGGAATGATAAGTTAAACGACCATCTTCCAATAATGTAACGTATTTCTTTTTCCACTCTTTTAAAGATTTACTACTACGTTTAAATAAGTATCCTTGTTTAACAGGTATTTCCCTGCCAACACCCATCTCACCCATGTTATATTTTTCCTTTTTTGATGGAGTAAATATATTAGACTTTCTTCTAAATTTCCTATATCATAAGACAAATTTTTATCGTAAGACAAATTTTTTTCCATAATTAAAAAAATAATTTAATTACAAAAATTAAACCTGATAGTGGTTGGTGTTAATATTGAGGATCTAAAATCTCCATGTTGATTCTGTGCATTATGAAAATTGTCACCCATTATTCCAGAATCATTTTGGGTAGAACTATGATGGAATGATCTACTAGAATCTTCGTCTTTATCAGATATCTGGACAAATATAAATTATTATACAAATCTTTTAATTCAGTACATTGAAAGAAGAGAATAACTTACATTTAATTTTGACGAATTTGTTGCTTCCATTTCTTTGGTCAGAAGTTGTGTATTTTTGGCAATCATTGGAATAGGATACTTTGTTTCATTGTCTACTGCTTGTTGTCCATTACATCGATAATGTTTTGCAGATATATGTTGTATAATTTTTTGACACACTGTAATATTCAGAATACTCTTAAAATAATGATCAAAGTCATTGAAGTATAATAGTAATGATGTAAGAAAGAATACAATAAAAATGAATGATATTTATATATGCTGTGAATTTAGCACAAACAAACTATTACATTATAAACTATTTTGTAATGAAACTAAATCTGCATGCAACATTGGGAATTATTTTAAATTATTTACCATCTTGAAATACCCTTTCAACATTCAAACCATAAATAGCACATGTTTCATAATAAGGACACCTTAAGTCACATGCCAATTTTCTTGGTCTACCATCCTTTATAACCCGGGGATTAGAATCATTAATTGAATCTAAATAATGCAATAAACATGATTTAATACAAAATATATCAGTGTACATTGTAATATGTAAGAAATTCATGTAACAAGAAATATTTTTATAGTTATGTGTAAGTATTACCTTGAACTCCTACTAGTATTTTTGGTACTTCTGACATATTTCGAAATGAACACATTCTATTATAAAAACTGCAAACTATTGAGAAACTTTCCTCACTCTCTAAACTAAATACAAGTAATAAAGCATCTATCCAAGCAGAAAACTGAAATAAGTGATGTCTGTGTTAAATGTTATTAAGTAAAGAATATTATTACAATAATATGCATAATATGTTTTTTAACATATGTATATCTATATGATAATTATATATATAATATATTGTTGTATACTTGTGATTCTGGTACACCACCCTCATCTCTAATTAGCAAGAGATAACTCTGATCATTGATAAAGACTTCCTTTTTAAAGCGACCACCTTCTGGAGATTCTTCATGCATAAATGAACCAGTTAAATATCTATGAACTAAAGCAGATTTCCCTGAGTCAGATGAACCAATAATTCCCAAATGTAATTCTGGAACATCTCTAGCCAATGTCCATTCATGACTATTGACAAATGAATCTATTAACAAAAGATTTTAATTCATAATAATTAAAAAAAATAACTTGCTTATTGTTATATAAAAAAATATTATTTTTAGAAATATTAAAATAAAAAATATATATATTACTTTTTTTTAAGCAATAATTATCATACCTTCAATTGCAACAACATGTTCGCGGATTTGTTTTGCAATGTGTGTATCAGATATCAGATCTATTAAGTCATAAATAGCGTAAATTGATGGATGAACACTTTCAAAACGTTGTATTTCTTGTCTAATTGCAAGGGAATGATCGTGCCCACTTTGCTCAGTTGTCATTTTCTTAAAATTTCTTAAAATTACTTTTCGAAATCACATTACTGATACAGCCTTGAACTGTATTGTATTCGAGTCAACGATTAAAATACTTCCACATGATTTCAAGAATTGAAACTTATCTGTTATCATGTAACACATGTCAAATTTGACTATTTATCAACATTATTGGATGAACGAAACAGGTTATTTGGCACTCTACATAAAGCAACCCCACCTTTTTGGGAAACAAATACAGAACGTACTGTCAAATTGCCAAGACAAAGTTATTAGATTTAATACTTGTAAATCAACTATATTGCAAGACTTGGCTCCTTTTATAAAAAATGTTATACGCTGTTAAAATATTCTCTTTACGTAAAGCTTATATGAGACTTCATTACGTTCATGGTTTTATAGATCTGTCGTCCAAAAAGTGTATGAAGGCCTACATTGCCAACCAATAAATGTTAGGTACCGTTGCAGAATGCAATTGAATGTAATTACAGTGCAGTGTATTTTTATTTACAAAAAAAACCGTACAATCTGATATCTATCAATGATCATTGTCATAAAAAGTCATATTTACTTAGTTTATTACAATAAAACATACTTTATAATAATATAAGAGTAACCTAAATCTATTGATATTCCGAACATAGATGTAACTAGATAAGGTTTGTTTGTACTGCAGCGCATGAATCAGGCATGAATCAATTATAGCGTCTCTTGTGACACTTATTGTTCGTTTTTCAAAGTACTTTTTATACGGGAAAAATGATAAAAAGTATCACAAAATATCGATTGTATCGTAAGAATTAATAAACCTATTCAACTATTTTGCCTAAAATACATATATATTTTTATAAATTTGCTTTGTAGAAGAGTAAAATACGATTAACAAATATAATTTACAAAAATATCCGCAATGACTAATGTACAAATTGATGATGATATTTATGATGGATATAATGATTATCCATCAATATATAGTATCAAAGATCTTGAACAAGATGAATTACTTCAAGAAGCGCTGCATACAAGTTATGCAAAAAGATCAATTGTAAGTGTTAATGAATACATGTATAATAAAACAGAATAGTTAGACTGAATAATAAAATATTTTGACTTTTTAATTATGCAGTTTACACCAAAAGTACCAGGAAGTGCTATGCGTTTGGGTACTTCAACTGGGGTAAGTGAATATATTATCTTGTATTGTATTTCATAATATTCTTTTAATATGCAATTTTAATATTTTTAGTTTCACAGAAGTGGTACTGGTATACCAGTGCGTCCTAATACTAGTGGACTAAGGCCAATGACTGCAGTCAGAGGAGCTGGTTACACTAGTAGTAATCGTCAACCATTTGATCCATTAAATATGAATAGTTCTACCAAAGGGCCTGCACCACCTTTAGAGAGTGGAAAGGAAGACACGTAAGAACATAGTGATTGATAATAAAATAAAATTAAATTGTATCAAGTTTTTAAAGAGCAGTATATTAATACTTTATAAAGGCCTGAAGAAAAAATAAAAGTGGCTGAAAGAAAAATTATGGAACTAATAGAAAGTTCAGTACAAGCATCATATGAAAGCAATACAAGAGTTGCTTTAGAGAGAGCCAGAGAAGCTTCTTCAAGGGAAAGAGCTCTTATTAGACTACAAGAACAAGCTGGGCTTAGTGACAATCATAATGTAGATTTAACATTTGCTGTAAGAATTAAATTTTGTCTTTGAAATATGTCTTACAAAAAATATTGAAGACTGTTAATGTTTTATCATTTTTCAGGTCATTTTTAATTTGGCAACTCAATATACTAACAATAATATGTTTACTGAAGCTATAGCAACTTATCAAGCTATAACAAGAAATAGGATGTTTAGCAATAGTGCCAGATTAAAAGTGAATATGGGAAATATATATGTCAAAATGGGTCAATTGTCTCAAGCAATTAAAATGTACAGAATGGCATTTGATCAAGCTCCAGCAGCTCATAAAGATTTAAGGTAATGAGATGATAGAGAGTTGTTATAAGAATTTGTTGGGCTATTAATATTAAATTTTTATGTCTGCCATTTTTATATTAACTTACTAAATAATTCGCAGAATAAAAATAATGCATAACATTGGAATGTTATTTGTACAAATGGGTCGTTTGGAAGAAGCAGCTAATAGTTTTGAATGGGTCATGAAAGAAAGAGCTGAATTTAAAGCAGGCTTGCATGCTGTTTTATGCCATTTTGCATTATCTCATAGGGATAAAATGAAAAGGTCATTTTTAGAGTTATTAGAGGTTCAACTTAACATAGATCAGGAGGACAGATATAATATAAGTACAGTGAGTTGGGCACGTTTATAAATATCACTATGCAAAGTGTTTTTCTGAGCATTGCCCACACTCAATAGTTATATAAGTATTTAGTCTTGTGCTTTAAATCATATTGAGAAACATATTTTTGAAAAATGATTGTGATTTCATGCACTAATGTTTTTGTTTAGCAATTTCAAGTTTATTGATAATATTGTATCCACTAAGCACAATGTAAATACATTGCTAGTTCCCAATAAAATATTTGTACTAGTTCTATTTTTAAATTTTTGTATTTCATTTTGTAGGATGATGTGGCTTTTAACATATTGAATGAAATTTTAAAAAACGATGATTTGTCTAAGTTAGAGAAAGAGCTAAAATCGGAAGCAGAGAAAACTATTCTTTGTGCTGCGAAACTCATTGCACCTGTAATTGAAGATACACTCACAGCTGGTTTTGCTTGGTAAGATTAAAATACTACTTAAATTAAACACTGCTAAATTTTTTTGTGTTACAATCAAATTTTTTATAGGTGTGTGGATACTATAAAGTCTTCAGCTTATGGACCATTAGCTGCTGATTTGGAAATAAGTAAAGCTATGGTATTTTTACATAATCGAGAAACGCAGTTGGCTATTGATACCTTGAAAATGTTTGAAAATCGTGAAAGTAAAGCTAATAGTTCCGCTGCGACAATGCTTTCATTTATTTACTTCCTTGTAAGAAATGATATTTGTTTTCGTTGATTATGAATAAAATATCGATAAAATAATTTTTATATTACTTTTAGCAAGGAGATTACGATCAAGCGGAAAGGTGCGGAGAAATTGCTCGAAATGCGGACAGTTACAATGCAGCAGCTTATGTTAATTTATCAGCTTGTGCAATCAGAAAGGGTGAATTAAATATTGCTAGAGAACTTCTCTTATGCTCATTAGATACGGATGCTAGTCACGTGCAAGCTCTTTATAATTTAGGTAATTACTACTACTAACGTGGAAGTATAAATATCAAATGTTTTATGAAATCTCATTTAATAGGATTAGTATATAAAAAGCAAAATATGTATGAAGAAGCATTGGAATGTTTTTGGAAAGTTCGTAACATTATTAGACACGATCCACAAACAGTATATCAAATTGGTCAATTATATCAACTTATGAACGATGCAGACCAAGCAACAGAATGGTATTATGATTTTATATGCATCTTAAAATTGATTTTAATTTGAGTAATTAATATTTGAATTTATATTAGGTACAATCAACTACTTGGTATAATACCATGTGATCCTGGAGTTTTGCAAAAAGTGGGCGAAATGTATGATGCTGGTGGAGATAAACAACAAGCATATCAATTTTATAGCGATGTAAACTTTCTTACTTTACACATATTTTATTTCATTCTACTATATTATATTATTAAAGTTTATATCTGTCCAGTCTTATAGATTTTTTCCCGCCAATTTTGAGGTAATCGATTGGCTTGGATCATATTTTGTATCGATGCAACTTGCCGAGAAAGCGCTAGTTTATTTTAAGAAAGCAGTAGAGCTTGCTCCTGATGAGCCAAGGTGGCGATTACTTGTCGCTGCATGTTTAAGACGAATTGGTCAATTTCACAAAGCTGTTTTGGAGTATCAAGATATTCATAATAAGTTTCCTGAGAATATTGAATGCTTGAAATTCTTGGTTCGTTTATGTAGTGATCTCGGCTTAAAAGAAGCACAATTATATGCAACAGAATTAAAACGCGCCGAGAAAGCGAAAGAATTGAAGGATAGACAAGGATCAGCAAGACCAGGTATGAAACATGGTATTGTACTGTATGAAACATGGTATTATTACTATATTTAATACCTATATATAGGCTCAAGAAGGAGTAATAGTGGGACATCGTCACGAACTGGTTCTGGAATGAGCGTATTATCAGACCACAGGTCAAGTCCCACATATAATAGAAGAGAAAATCAAAGTTTAAGTAGCGCTGGTATCACGCGACCTAATCGAATTTCTGGAACTGAAAATATTACGGACGCGACAAACGATGTCACTGATCAAACAGGTACGCATTCTTTTACGTTGAAATCGTTATAAAAAAATAATAAATTTTATGATCGGTATAATTTGCAAAACAGTAGATATATGAATACTTAGTACAGTTATCAAGGTGTCGGGAATACGTAGCTTTATTTGAAATGAACATTAACAAGGATGATTTACTGATGATAGTTGAACTACGCTAATGGATTGAATAGATGATAGATGAGTCTAGCTATTTTGAACAGCCTATTTTTGATCCTTGTATACAATAATGAATCTCAAACTTGTACGGCATCCTATTGTTTATTATCGACTTTTTAAACAATCTAAAAGGAAATACTACATAAAGAGGTGTTACAAGTGCATGTAAAGTATTTTCTGTAGGTACTCCTTACGTTGATCCCATCGGCCCGTTACCTGTTCGTCCTATGACGTCTGCCGGAAAGAAAGATGATGATTTTGGTGACGAAGAACTTGGCGATGATTTGTTACCGGAATAGTATGAATTTGTTATATTTATCATTTTTATATTTTATCTTATTGCTTTTATAAACGTAATGCTAGTTAAAAGTACAAAGCAAAATATCTCACGTGTTTTAATTTTATGGCAACGAATAAATGAAAATAGAGACATAAGTATATATATATTTTTTTCACTTGAGTTAATCTCGTTTGGTATCAGTCATTAGGCTTACGTGAAAAACTAAGCGCGCGCGTTTATCTACTTCATCAATGTCGTAAAGTTTAAATTCAGAAATGGAGTTATTACCGTTCCTTCACACGTTCTCATCAGGTTTTCAAAGTCAAGTCTGAATATACTGGAGTCTTAATATTGTGGTTTTATTAATTATCATTTCGAAATGCAAGTTGCTTGTCTATAGAATGGTACTATACATTACGAAAGCACGAGGGTCGAGCAATTGTAACGATCTAAATTTAAACACTCTGACCACTTTAATCAAACTCCATTCAGCCTATGTAGCTTAGGAGACGGATGTTATTTTATTGCAGCTATGTTCAAACTCCATTCAACTGACATAATGCGAACCTGTAAGGGCATCAGGAATGTGCTGTTCTAAACTTCCATACCTTTATCACATTTACGTTAAATAAATTCCTATTGTTATGTATAGTAGTTATAAATATATATATATATTTTATGTAGTCTCGATAGTTCTTATCTTTTACCGAGTTTATCACGAAACTATCGAAGGAATTGAGAATCGATGAATCTACTGAAAAGATTGTGGGAGAAAAGGCGACAGGTATCAGCTGCGTGACGCTTCCGAAATCTTTACGTTTATGCGCGTGTTACATGGTTTTGCATCGCGAGTACAATATCACGTGGTGTCAATACGTGCGATATCCTAGAACGCGTGTGTGTATCCGCATTCACGCGATACATCAGAGAGACTGTCACGAGTTAAGACTGTCTGTGCACGAAAAGAGACAAGCGGTAGGACAGATGTAGTGGTCGCGTGCATGAAACGCGTAAGCGCGTGTATGAGCACAAAGGCGCGCGCACGTAATACGCGCCGATATGGTTTTAAAGTTCGAGCAGTGGGGAAAGCGACGATCTGGAGGCTCGACTAGTTGCTACTCTGAGGCGGAGTACATTTCACGGTATCCCACCCACGTGCTTGTACGTGTGAGTGCGCTCTGTCACGTCTCGAGAAACTTACAGTCACTGACCGGTAACTGGACCCAGCGAAGGATAGAAAAGGATCAAGAAGCTGGAGCGATCGCGCGAGTCGACAGTCATACTTAGAAAGTATTAGGGTGAGTTTGTATTTCGTTTTCCTAGAACGGAGCGCACGCGCTAGTCAATGCCAGCAGGCTCGTTGATCCTTGACAACAGGAGTATGTTTGATTTGTTCAGACAGCGTCGATGTCATCGTAATATCATGTATTGCTTCCGAGTCCTCGATTAACGCACACTTATTATTTCTCTAACCGGTTTCAAACGTTGATGTCGTTGTCGCGGCATGAGAAATTCAATGTGAAGGCATCTATTTCTAGTGTTTACTTTGTTGACGAGACCACGTGGGTCCTTGAAATGTTACACTGCAGGTGTTGTCATCGTACTTTAACGTATTCCTATGATTTTACTCGAGTACAGTTCCAACTTTACGCTCATCGAACTGTTGAAAATTCAAACGCTATCATCGTCATATCTCGTACATATTCACGCTGCATTTTCTTTGCACTTTATTAGACTTTGTCATTGACGATTCAGTATTATGTCGCGGGTATCACCGTTTGTCAAACATCGACTATTTCTGATAAATATCTTATCTTCTGGTCCGATCGTTATCGATGAAATTAATTTTGTAAAATACAGTGTGTCGAGAGACATGTAAGCTTATCGTATGATTTTTAATACCTTTTGAAATTAAAATCATGTACTTTATCTTCGCCGTGATATTCTAAATGTATTATATATATCTAAATAGTCGTCACTGTCACATTTTCCTTGGCGCATAAACGCGAACAATCAACACGAAAGATTGACAGCTATTTAAGCAACACGTGTTTATGAACGTGTTTCGGACTTAGTGATTTCACCAATGACCAAAATGCCTCTAAAAATAACGCGTTGATGGCGCAAGCCATAAGATATTATCAAATTTTCTTAATTTTTATCGAATTTATCGTCTAATTGCAAAATTTTAATATATTAATTATGTCATCTACTACTTGTGTCTAACTATGATACGGTATCGCTAAAATAGATAACGATTTTTTTTCCATTAGTAACGGACAAACAATTTCGAAGTTTAGATTCGTCGTCCGATACTTTGCTTAAGTTTTTGGAAAAAGAAAAAAGAAAGAAGAAATCCAACATTTCGAAACGTAAAACGAGCCGCTGCATTATCGAGGGAATTCTATTCGATTAAGATTTATTCGAGACCTTGGTGATAATGGTCCCGTAATTCACGGAAGCTCTATAATTCAAGCGGTAAAGATCATACATAATAACTGGGCACGCTCTTAACGAAAGGGCAGTCCGTTATCGTGAATGTAGAGTGCGTTTCGTCAAAAGCTGCTCATGAGTTCAATTTTACAACAAGTTGATTGAATAAACACCGCGCTCATCGTACGTTTTGCACGCTGTTCGTACGTCGAACTCTCGTGTCATTCTACTTACGTCATATTCGTTAATCTGATAAATCGAACGTAGTAACGATAAATTAACGATAAACGAAAAAAAAGATACAGCGGAGATCGTTAATCGCGATCGGTGAAGAACTTCTTAACGGAGTTCGTATTTCTCAATGGGACCGTCATTCGAAGAAGAAGGTGCCGTTTAAGATGTGACGATTGACATGGGTCCCTGTGACGAGTGTGCGTATTGCACTATGGATTAGAATCATCACGTCAAGTCAAGTGGCTAAATTATCCTGGTTGATGCTTTGCACCTTCCAATTGATTTTAATGGAGCTTCGTTCAGAAGCGACTTTGCTGCCTCGAAGAATGTTCTGGTGACATTTCACGATTTCTTCTGCCACTGGTAATCGACCGTGAAAAATCTATCGCGAATTGACCAACTTAAATGGTCATCGATCAAATTAACCGACTTATCAAACAGAGACCATTGCGGTTCGAAACTAAGAACACAGTAATTGAGCTTGCTTCTATACGGTTACAGCGCGGTTTCTAACGTTTAGGTACAATTTACGAGGAGTACATAGCAATTCTTTCGTTCGTACTTTATAAGTACGTTTTTTCTTGCGTCTCTTTCTTACTTGTGGACTGTTAACTCGGAAGTTAGTCAGCGTCTTTCCTCCCGTTTCATTCTTTACGTTCGATTCTTTTTTATCTGCCCATAAACAATTGCAAATTAATTAACATTAACAATGCAAATATCAGAGAGAAGCCGTGGAGGGGAAGTAACTGAGAAACGGGTAAAGAGATAATAAAAGAAATATATACGTCGCTGGTATGCGAGGTGCAAGACATGTAGCTCGAACAGTCTTGCTCGCCGAACGGGTTCTTCAACTTGTATGTCCTTAATATCGACGTCAAAACTGGAATTTATCTTCTTTTTTAATGCACCGAACGCTTTCAGTATTTAAACAACTCGATAACGGAGCAGATAATATTTTCAAATCGAATTAGCTTTTTAAGTTCGGTGAACTACTCGATCGATTCAAATGATCAGTTTATGCATAAGACTGTATGCACTTGTAATACGTAAGTACGCGCAAGCGCGACGCGTGTACTCTGATTCTCGTATACGCGTGTATTTATTGTGTACCGACGATATGCAAGTTCGGGAAAAGAATCGCGTCCATAAATCGCGACGAGTGATTTCTGTACGTTGTACTTTTTTCCCATCGAATTTGAAGAATGTCGCAACCTCGACAGGGTGTGATTAGTGAACGGTGAATTTCTTCTCCTTGATGGATCTTCTTTTGTGACCAGTATTATCACTTGTCTGCTACTGTTGCAATATATTTACGAGTTCACGTGATTGACTCCTCGTTATCTTTGAGGTTTTCTATTTGGTCGATATGGCCTGTAAGAGCAAAATATTTTGGCCAATGTATCATGACTATCGCGAAATTGTCAGAAAGAATGTACGTACGAGTTACATCAAGCAACCGTATATTTCCTTTTTATCAATTAGTGACGAGATAATGTTACGATGGTTGATGACCCGCAGAGCAAAGAGTGTCTGTCTGGTAATGATATCGGTCAAGCAATTATGTCTTCCTATAAGTTTTAGATAAAATGGTCTTTTCCTTCACATTGTGGTCGATATCGTTGCAGGTGCACGATATATGATTGTTCAATTGTCTTCAGGCTAGCCAAATCGATCAACCGCCGTTTTCATATCCAAAAAACTTATGCTGCTTCTCATTTATTTGGCTTGTAGAATGTGGTGAATATGTGTTCATCAATTTGTCGATTATCATTATACCCGGTATTAATTAATTTAAGCAATGTAATCAAACGGCGTAGAATTAATCGTTATTTGCGTCATAGTTAATAGCGGATTAGTTCAAAGGAAATGCTAAACGTAACGTCTGATTGCTGTTTCTTGAGAATGCGATGTTATAATTCACGTGACTCGATTACAGTGTTATCAAACGTTATAAAACATCATGGACTTTCAACTTTTCGTTTAACAGCAACTCTTTCGTGTTATCATCTTGCCGAATGTCAAGGAAAAGAGTGGAAGTAGGGAAAATAAATAAGCGTAATAGTAAACGAAGTGATCTCTTTAACTTGACATCAGAAAAACTCTCGTGCTCGTGGAGAACCACGCGACAACTCGTTTCGTCGCGCACACCTACCTTATCAGTCGTCACAGAAAATTCATTCACGTTGTAGCATCGCTTCTCTCATTCAAGAAGCTTCTATCGAAAGATAACGTTCGCTACAATCAGGTGAGCACGGGATATCTGTTTTTTATTTTTATTCTTTTCTAATGACTCTATCGTCATTGTTCTCCTAAAGCTTGTTGTACGTTAGACCAAAGATTGTACCAGAACTCTTATTATGTGTTGTTCGTTCTTTTCGTGTTTCACTAGTCAAGTTGCGTAAATATTCTATATTGGCTGATGACTTTTTTACTTTCCAGATAAATAAGAACTTCGAAACATGGTCGTCCCTACGGAACATGCTCTTAACGAGGCGATACAAGTAGCGCCGTTGGTACTTTCGGACGATGTAAAGAGACATAAAGTGAGTAGATATAATGTGTTTGCATCTTATACTCCACGTTGTTATTTATACGATTTTTTGTCTATCTTGAACTTTTATCCTTTGGACTTACACGAATCAGAGGAAGCTCGTAGTTCTGTCGCAATTGAACGGGTGTGAGCGCTCGATAAGATTGGCATTGAAAGAAACAAGACGAAGTTATGAAAATCATGGATTCAAACATCCATTATACTTACTGCTTACGAATGTTATTTGATCGCGCCCTGCTATTTCAAGAATTTGTCGAGCGATACGTCATCGGATCGCTAAAAAACATCCGTACTCCGACATTGTATCTATGTATTTATGTTTTTTTCCCCGGTTAGTCTATACGCTTCTTGCATAATTGATCGATATCTGACCGATCAATGTCAACTAGATTGAATCATTTCCGATGTAAGAAATGGCGAACACCGAGTCCTTAACCTTACGACATTCTCGTTAAGAGTTTACTGGCACCGATCGATCCTGCACAAATACTTTCACTTTTGTTCCCGTCGATCTCTGTAGCAATGCCCACTAAGAGCAATTTATTCCGTCTGGTACATGCACCTTTCTTGAACGTGTATGATTACTTACGTAACCGTTTGTCGTTTATATAGAAATCGTTTAATTCGTGACAATATGCGTGCTGTGTCTTAACGAGAATTCAAGGGAATTTTTCTTCTGCGAAGCAAATATCTTGTAGCTCGATAATCAAAGAATTCAGCGCAAAATGAACAATTACCGATAAACAATGTGATTGGTATTTTTCTATAAGATACTATTTAAGATGGATTAAACTGAATTCGACCAGTTATCACTCGTTTAGCCTCAAACCAGTCGTAAGTCATTTGCTTATCATGCCTCGGGGCATAGGGTTATCATAGGGAATTTTTACTACAAAGAGTTCAAGATTTTCAAATAAGTTATCGACGAAGATAAGTTGCTTCACGCGATGATAAAACGGATAGAATGAGAATAATTAATAGTTCTATTGATCGGCTGTAACAATCGGTTGGAGATCAGAAAATAACAAAGCTTTCATGTTTCTTTTAATTGAATAGGATTTCGTAACAATCGACAATGCAAACGTCCGTGTGGGCTCGTATGATAAATGTTTTCATAGAGAATGTTACGCAACTGGAAGCAAGTTACCCACGCGCTCTTTTTGTATTTGATTAAAGTAGACCCAGCAATGTCACGGTTAATTTCTGCTTATTCTTATTTCTTCATGACTTGAGTTCCTTCCTTGATCTTTTTCAAATCGATATAAAGCAGATAAGCGTCACGAGAACAAGACATGGTAATAATTTCATCTATCGCTATCACTGTATATCGCGTTGACAATTCAATCCATGAAACAAGCAATAAATTTCTTTCCACTTAAACTGTCATGTCGCTTAATACCTTTTGTCTCGTGCATTGTCGGAGTTTGTTTACGTACGAAAATAGAACAGTATGCGGATATTTTCTTTCCTAGCGACGAGCTCGTAATTTCCACAACAAGATGGCATTATTTGATCAAGACATTTTCTTGTCTTTCACTCGTCGGTTTAATATCGATTTTCAAAATTTGTACGTTCTGCCTTGGTGGCGATATTTGCGTGAATGCAACCGGTTTGCCTTCGAGGAAGTGAAATATTAGTATTATCCTGGTTATGAGAAGTCTGCTTTCGATATTCCACTTGTATACGTGCGTTGAACTCCGGAATAGAAAATAATCGAGATACGATATTAAAAATTTGTAGATGCGATTCGTGTACAATGTACAACCAGGCGGGAATATCCGTGTGCAATGTACAAAAAGCATTCATTTGTTGCGATAGCACTACATTTCTTACATAAACTCGAATGTAAAGACTATTTTATCGCATGTGTAAAATATCCTATTGTTTGATTAGAACTTCCGTCAAGTAGCAAATGCTCTATTGTCGCAAAATTTAGCCTTTTTTTTATCGCGATTTGCTATCTGATTAGCATGAACGTAGATTCTACCTCTGGCGTGTCTATTAGAATCCCATTACAGATCACGTAACAGAGAGCAAGGTAAATACGAAAATTCCTCGTAATCTTTATCAAACGATTATTAAGATTTATAACTCGCGGAAAATTTCCCGACGACATTATCCCGATCAAACAATTTCAATTACGATCACGCGGATCATATAACGATGGCTTAAAGGCTTTTATTTATAGATCGAGTCAAAATTGGCACGGCTACGGTTTTCGGCCGCCACTGTAAGGAAGATCCAGGATGTTTTTGTGTCGGAAATGAATAAAGGAATTCACCAGCAGCCGTCGTCACTGCAGATGGAGAATACTTATGTTCCGGAACTTCTCGATGGCACAGGTTTTTACAACTCAAATCTTTGATAAGATTTTTCCCCTAGTTTGATAAGTATTACTTTCCGATATGTGATCGGCAGGAATTTTATGCGATTATACAATAGTTATTACGATATCTGGTGTATATACGTTGTAATCTAATAATACGAGTGGAAAACTTGTAGCTTCTGATTTTGTTAGTTTTGACTAGTTAGTCACAATGTTGAAGGATCGATGCAAAATATTTTCAGAGGAGGGCTTGTATTTGGCGCTGGACCTTGGAGGCACGAATTTCCGAGTGCTTCTTTTAGAATTACTTCATGGTACACCTATACGCGAACAAGTGAAGAAATATCACATTAGCTCTGATTTGAGAGTAGGCTCGGGGATTCGTCTGTTTGATTACCTAGCAGAATGCGTCAGTGATTTCGTCATTTCACAGGGTCTTCAGGATGTAGAGCTTCCTCTTGGTAAATTGGAATCAATATACATCACGTTTGAGGCATCGGGAGAATCACGTGTGAGGTTTTTAATTGCTCAGTCTGTGGTCCGTAGTTTCTCAGAAATAACTTTTTCTGATTCCGGGATAATTGCAATTGCTTCGAGTACGGGCAAAAATTCTATCTGAGAATGTCTTATGTTTTCAAGCACTTCTTGCTATCAGCTCTTAAGAATTGTCTTACATTGATTTTACGAATCCAAGTGGATGATACCTTTTGTCGATTAGACATAGATTATCCTGATCTCATACGTGATCGATAATTCTCAAAACGGGATGATTAATATACAACGTGAATATATTTCCTCTGTATACATCGAGTTCCTTGCTTTTCAGGATTTACGTTCTCCTTCCCGATAATTCAACATTCGTTGGATATTGGAGTACTGGTGACTTGGACTAAAACCTTCAATTGTCCCGACGTCGTTAACGAAGATGCTGTGAAATTGCTTCACGAAGCTTTGGATCGTCGAGGAGACACTAAAGTGAAAGTCGTGGCGATTCTGAACGACACTACAGGGACATTGGTCCAAGGATCCACATTAGATCATAATACTGCAATTGGACTTATACTAGGTACCGGTAGCAATGCCTGTTATCTTGAACGAGCTGACAGAGTCGAACATTGGGAAACTGAGAGACACGGAGAACGCGAAGTACTTTTCATAAATATTTTGTTTCGATACAGGACAAACAATTGTCCTTGAATATTAAGTTGCTCATTGTTATTGCAGGTTATTATCGACATTGAATGGGGTGCATTTGGAGATAATGGTGTCCTGGACTTCATTAAAACAGATTACGATCGTGAAAATGATGCGAATTCGCTTATTGTAAATTCATTTACGTGAGTATCAATTCCCTTGAAAAATGTGGAACGTAAAAGCTCTACTTCTGGTAAATTTATTATACTACGATTTTTTAAATTATCAGATTCGAGAAGTATATTAGTGGAAAATACTTAGGCGAGATTGTGCGAGTAGTGCTCGCAAAGTTAACCAAAGAAGGCCTTCTATTTGTAGGGGATCACACGCCCGGATCCCTTTTAGTCCCAGGCAATCTCACGAGTGATTTAGTATCTGATATCGAACAGTATGTTGTTTTCAATTAAAAAACTTTATAGTATATATTTATTCTATAAATTTCCAATACTATACGTAAATATTAAAATGTAGAGACTCTGTGGACGGCGGTGATAGCAGTACGAAGGAAATTCTGATGAAGTTTGGTATCGTTCCGGACGAAGAGGACGTGAAAATAGTGCAATACGTTTGCGAAGTGGTATCTAATCGTGCAGCTCTTCTCGTTTCGATATGTAAATTCAAACACGTAATAGAACTAGTAGTACTAAATAATATTAGTTTGCTAACCAAATTTATTTCTTTAGGCCTAGCAGTCTTGTTAAAACGAATCGACAGGAAGAGCGTCACAATTGCTGTAGATGGATCTCTTTACAAACATCATCCTAGACTAGAGACATGGATAAAACGATACATTCCACTGTTAGCTCCTGATCATAAAGTATGCTTTCATATAATATTTTTGATTGTTTTATTTTGGTCCACGAAATCAATTGATTAATCGTTTATATATAGTTCAAGATGATTCATGCCGAGGACGGGAGCGGAAAGGGCGCTGCATTGATTGCTGCAATCGCACAAAGACTTCAGAAAAGATTAGATTAGTACTAGCTAAAAGTTTCAAATACGCTGGCGTATAAATTTCTCGTTAGTGGCGTAAGTAATTTGCATCGGATCTCTAGATAAACAATTGTTCAGAGTATAGAATAATTTTAACGATCATGTACAGTCACATTCCCTATGTTAATAATGTCACCATTCATGTTTCTGATCTTCCATGTTCAAAGGTCTTACATATATTTTTGTTCATACCTTTAAAGCGATCGTATATACAAATTATTGTACTGTTGTAATAGAAAGAATTCTGTTGTTATTCATTTTGTATCACAGAGTGATATTCGGAGGAAAAAGTTAGATTTATGCATTGTATATTTTTACCAGAAAAACATTTAAAAAGCACGTTATTCATGAAAGGAATGTAACGCCGTTTTATCACGCGTCCGAATGTTTGTGTACTTCGCTTAGAATTCTACATTTTACAGCGTTTTTGGAAACTATATATCTTCGTGAATACTTATGTTTAAATACTTTATTTTCCTTACATTGTTCAAAATATTCGTGACGTTATTTGTTATTTGTTATTAATTGGGTTTCGTTTTGTCATCGTTACGTAAGTGTTAATTCGATCTTACTTGTTGAAGATTTTTCTCGCAATTTAAAAAATGAAAGTACGTGTTATGTGTGAGGTGTTGATTGATATTGCGAATATGTCGTGAGTATTGTGAGCAGTTTGTACTCCCATCTTAAGAACATGAGACAACTGTGATATGAAGCACTGAACAAAGGCATTGGAACAAAGTGGTAGGAGAGTTAAGTACAAAATAAGAAAAAAATGGCGTAAGCATTCTAGAACACAAATGTTTGTATAAAATGTTATATCTTGTAAATGATTGCGGGAACGTTCGGTTTTTTGTACTAGCGGAACGAGATTGTTATAATAAATCTACAAATGAAAATCAAGCAATTGTCCAGTTATTCTACCTCATTACAATTCTTCAGTTTTAAAAATATATGGAACTTTGTACCTTTGAAACCTTGGAGGTCAGCTGTAAGATTTAGAACAGTACCGGAAGTCAGTGCTATGCCATATTGTAACAGTTAATGATCAACGATTACAATTATTGATGACTACAATTACAAGTGGCTGATTATCAGTCACAATTAATGATTAGAGCTTTCTTCAATTGAAGTATAGTTGCAATTATCGATCAGAGTAAGTACATAATTATCACCTGCGATTTTTGACGATTAAAAATTAATCAATCAATCGAATGAAATATCTTAATCGATCGTTATTCAACACCGTGGTAAGTACTCGAATAAAACAGCAATACAAAAAGCAAACGAAGTTCTACGTCCACTGATTTACCCTTAGTTAAATAATTAATTAAATCATTAATATATACATTGGTTATTGCTCGACTTGCTGTAACTTAGTCTATTGATCTTGTTGCTAGGTGATCTGAGCGCGGTTCTTTCAAACGCAGCAATGTCTAATGGCAGCGTCATCAGATGGCGGCACGTACGCGGTCGTCAAAAAGTGACAGCTCGAACTGTCAGCGGTATGCATACCGCCGCGTTTCTGCTGCAAATAAGCACTTTATAACTGATCGAAACGAGGGCTAAATCTTATCATTGAGCATTCCGCTGTTTTAAAAGTCGGAACGGTTCACGAAAAAAGGATTAACGGTGTAAAACGTGAGACAGTGCGTGAAACGGTGGGTGAGCACGCAAAAGAGAACGGCTTGCCGGCTCGGCTAGTCTACTGGAAGATTCCATTGTGAGTGGGCTTTCAAAAAGTTTTATCTCTGAAAATCCAGTGTTTTCGTGCATTCCGTCGTTCACCCGTAGATGAAACTCGAATGTCAGGTATTTTAGCTTAATCTGTATTTAGAGGACTCGCGGACATCGAGGGTTAATCGTTTTTCATGCGATACAGCCTATTAGAAAGGTTGAGGTTACAGCGGCCGCTGGGTTCAGCTGGGCTCTCAGCTGATGAACGGACGCACCAACCGGTTCACCGTCTTTCTTTTAAAAACTATAATTCCTTTCCTTTGCGTTCGTTTCACGTTGAAATTGTGTGTAGCCATCGCGATAAGTCTTCAGGAGTCTCGTTTCGTGTAAATACGTGTACTTTTCTTACGATACCGAGAGGTGCTCCGATCCCTATCTTGTAACCTCTTTCACCTTTAATTGTAACAGTCCGCGAGGGCCTTTTATTTCTTCCGATTGTTTCATCGATTTGAACGTTAATATATAGATTGTGAGTGAATTGGAAATCAGTTGTCAAATCGGTTAAATCGGTACGTCTGATATACGTTCGTGACGAGTATCTTGTCAGTTCGATATTATACATTATACATGGAATTATATATTATGTTTCTGTACATTTTTTTTCGAGTGTATATTAAGATCGAATGTGATGAACGACTTACGACGTTTAGTAAACAGACACGTTAGTGGATCTTACGTTCGTTATACAAATTGTGAGTGAATTGAAAATTCTTAACTGTCCATATAGTGGACATGTTTGGTTAAAGATAAAATCATACATGTTTCTATACATCTTTTTCAAGTGTAGATCAAAATCTAGTGAGTGACGGGTAAAAGCTTTGTTAAATATAGCCGAATTGAATAACCGATCAATCAAATAACGTGAATCGTTTCGGGAAACCTGAATGATTTCGCGATTCGTCGAAATTGAGATCTCTTGGATTTAAGGCGTGATCGATATCGATAGAAGCGTTTGCACAAAGTATGTAAAGGGAAACGCGTTTTTCCGTGCAGTGGTAAAGACGAATGTCGTTGAACTGTCAGTCGGTCGGGGGTACTGTCGATCACCTGTAAAGCGACCGATGACCGTGTTTCCGCGGAATGTCGGCGGGTCACTCTATCAAAAGGAACTGGCCGATCTATCGATATATGTATATGTACCGTTTAGAAGTAATACATTTAATAGCAAAAAAAAGAAGACAAAAACAAAAGAAAAAAAAAAGGAAAAATTTAGAGAAAGAAGAAACTAGAGAAACACGAACCTTTAAATAGCATTTTCGTGTATGTGAAAGATACATAAGTTCGTTAAATCACCGATGAAAAGTGCGCGCGGCATGACACCGTTATTGCTTGCAAATTGACTCGGTTTTCCGTGAAGCTCCGTCGAGGTCACCGCGCCCGGCTGCAGCTGAGCTACCAGCTGACGAATGGAGGCTGCGACCGGTTCGCCATATTCCTTCGTTGTTTTTTTTAAAGGCCACCTCCTTCTTTTTCCCTTTAAATCGCCTTTCACGTGCTCCGCGACCCTCCATGCCTGTTTCTCTCTTTCCCTCCTCCTCCTCCTCCTTCTCCTTCTCCTCCTGTGTATAACACCACCACCTCCTCTCCGTCGCTTCTTCTGCACCGTTTCCTCCTAGAAAATCGTATTGTTCGTAGTGTACGCCGTGCGCACCCGAGAACGCTCGACTTCGCCGAACCAGTTCCGAACCTTTTCTTTTATGTGTTTCTTCTTCGCGGCACGTTCAACACCGCGCGCTCTTCTCCGAGTCAACTACACGCTACTAGTCGGTCTCTCTGTGTCTCAAGGTGACACGCCACGGTGAAACGCGCGCGATATTTCGAGGGTGTAACGTGTTACTTGGGAAATTAGTCGGATTTCGAGGGACAGTGTTGCTACGCGGTATACAGCGATACGGTCAGCCGATGTTGTTCACGAGAATCAACTCGATTCGGGGAATTCAATGTTATTCAGAGGTCGACGTTAGTCACTTGACAATAGTGATTCATTACTCGTTTCTGAAATAATAATGAGTAGGTAGTGTTATTTATGTATCTCTATATCGGTTTAAATATCTTTTGAGCTGTGTATCGAAAGTTACAAGTTGCTTTGCTATTATGTGACATTACTGACAGCAATACCACGTTAAATGACTGGATTTTACTTCGTTAAGTGATTGTTATCCTCATCGGTTCTTGGAATCGACTTCGAGAAGTGTACCTCTTGTGTCACGTATGTAAAATAAACAAATGTGTCGGCTATCTATAGCTCACCTCCGCTTGATGAAGAATAGAGATACTCAGGATTCCCTAGAAATTTACCTGTTTCGATAATTGGCCAGATAAGGTCCTGACCCGTGCCAAGTTAGCGAAGTACTACCGTACCATGGTCACGATGAATTATTCCTGAAGAAAGTTTCACGCAAGCTCGATACCGGAACTGTTTAGAATAGAATAAAGTGAAAAAAGGAAAACAAGAGGAGGTAAAAAAAAAAAAAAATGGAGAAAAAAAGTTCCTCGTTTGCAATTTACAAATGTTCACTTGCGTTTAGCATGCAAGCATATAGAAGGCTATAATTTATCGGTCGGCGAGCGTGGACCTTCCTCGCATATAATATGCATCGCTATTTAAAAGCAATCGGGTCTCGCGTGCTCGGTACGCAGCGTGAGTCACCTGGCTACGACGGACTCCTGGCTACGGGCTTGCTATTTCTTATTGTGCACGATTGGCTAATGAAGCAAGAGCGACACGCGGCCGTTACCGCTTTTTTTTTCTTCTATCGACGAAATGTTGACCCTGTCCCGTTGTAATAAAATTCATGTTTATACAGTGTGGCGGGGTTGCGGAGATCGCACCGGCATGGCACCGCGTTTATCGTTTTAAACCGATTGTACGACGAGCCGGTTAATTGCAAACGTTGTAGTACGTCCGATAATACCGGAACCCGTAGAACAATGCGGCGATAATTGGTGGTAAACTGCAATGTAATTACACGAAGCTGCTGCACACCGCTCAAAATAATTAAAGGATCACCTGTTCAAATAGTGTCCAATAATGAATATACGTAATTCATTTGGCCCTGTCATATTCAATTTGTTCCGTAGGGTATTCCACTTTTTCTCTGAATAAATTTCGTCCTATTGAGTATACTGTGCGATATAAATATAAACAAGGAAACAATTTTATTACGCTATTAAATATGGGTAATTTAAAGCTTTGCTAAAAGATTGCCTTGGAGTAGAATAAAAATTGGCAAAAGAATAAGAGACTATTGCCAAGATTCTGGATAATTGTAATGTTTATGTTGATCGTTGTTTACGTTTGTGTTACGTTGGTGAAAGTATCGAAAAGTACGAACGGTGGGAATGCGGTTTGTCGCGTTCCCGTCGCTTCTCGCGCTACCGGTACGCTATTCTTTTCGAAATAGTGCTTTCGGTGCATAATGGATATTTGTGGAAATTCAATCGATCGAATTCACCGATTCGGCGCGGATAGTCACGCTGCCGGTATTTAGTAACGCAGGAAATCGCGGAGAAAAGTGGGCTGCAGAGAACGGGATCGAATTGTTCTCTGGGCTGAACGCTGGTCTGCAACAATACGTTCGTCCAGGAGAGTCAATTGCATTTTATTCACGAGGGACCTATTCGCGACAAAGTTTTTGTCGAACGCAATCGCCTTTATTTCTATCTTCATCTCGTGGAGGATTGATACAGACGCATATACAGGATGATTGCAAGTTTCCCTATCTCTTGGCGAATAGAAACCGAATCGAAGAATTCTATGTTGATCAGAGAACTATATTCCAATCGAATTAAATTGGACCAATTCAAGTTGGCTCATAAAATTAAAAATCGGAGGACGAATCGAAAGAACCAGTGCAATTTTTCATCAATTAACACAACAGATTCATTCTACCATGGACTTGCAGGCTTCATAGTTTTCCGATCGATTAAACTCGAATCCATTAGTTCTACTATAATAAATTAAGATCCCAATGGGAAAGTAGTATAAGCGTACTTTTTCAAAAATAAGATAAACACAAAAAGTGATATATCCTATATTTATCTAATGAATTTTGTTACGAATTTACAAATCTTTACGATCAGGTATAGCAACATATTTGAATGTTTCGAAACATACAGATTTAACTTTACGTTCAGCTTTCTTAGAGCTAAAGATTTTATCATCTGTCATGAATCGATTTTAGCTCCGATTTTAGTGATAGATGGAAGTTCAGGTTCATCGGAGACTGGCTATCGATCGCGTTATCAGTTATCAAGTTCGCGGACTCACGCAGCGATATCGATTGCGCTTTTCGAATCGTGAAACGCGATTATTCAATCTCAAATGACACACTATTGCGCGAACGTCTCTTGTGCGCCTCGCTGTCTGCGAGTGGCCGTAGTAACCCCAGTGTTTCTCAATTGGAGGGGACGTTCACGTTGGCAAGTTCCTCGGTGGTAAATTATTACCGTCTACTCGAGCCTTTGGGCTTCCACCATCCTCGACATACATAGTTGAGATTCGATATCACATACAGCCGGCAACGAGATTGATTTACGCCGGTGACCATAGGTAGGTAGCTTCGGGACCACTTTCATTTATCGTTCGATCGGATCGTGAGCCTTCGATTACTTGTAAATACTTTTTATATAACGATCTTGAATTTATTTCTTTATTTATTTATTTTTGACGAGTTGAAGCCTTAGAGTATAATATAAACCTTTAGTGTATGTGAAACTTAGAAATATATACAAAAAGGGATACTGCCTGGAGATAGCATTGGAACTGAAAATCAACTCGCAGAATTTATTCACTCGCTATTAACACTAAACTTATCGAGACTTGTTGTATATTTATTGACCGCTCGCGATAGGCAGGACAGACTAAAAATTTTTTTTTAGAAAAAGAAAGCAAACTAAAAATAGATACCGAAGAATATATTGCATGCATATTTTATGCAAAGTCATAGATTAGGAAGCGATGTGATAACGTTTAAATATGGTAAAATTTGTGTGGAAATGTGAAAGCGGTAAATTTGACCGCTGTGGTAGGTTTAGTGTTAATAATGATACGGTTAATACAGTTAAATTGATTATAAAAGATCTTGTGACTTATTGAAGAAAGATGATATCCTAAAATAGGCAGAAATGTAAATAAATTACAATACCATACGACTTCGTGACTTACAGTACGATGAAATTACATAAAGCTCAAAGTAGAAGCATCGCGGCAAGATAACGAGTAATGCCGATAACGAGGCTAAGAATCTGCGGATCTCATAAAAGATCTAACGCACGAATCAATCGAGTGGAATTCGCTCGATCGATATCGTATGTTTCTTTTCATTGACTCGAGTCTAGAGTCAGACCCGTTAGGTTTGCTTAAGCAAATCACGGTTCCTTTGTACGGTCCCCGGTGGCTCGTCGATACGCGCGTTAAAGTCATGTCAAGTGGAGATCGGGTCTACACTCACTCGGTTATAGGAGCTAGGCTTCGAGGTACTCGGATTTTCGTAAATAAAATTTACGGTCGTTGAACTTGATCAACGAACAGGTATAACAGTGTTACGTTAGCCGACTAGTATTTTGCTTCGTTAACTGCCCGTTTATATCACCATCACTTCTTGGAACTAACCATTAGCGTTACGTATGTATAATGTATAATACTATTCTTGTAAATAGCAAAAAATAGCAAACGAAGACCGTATCCTTAATTAATGAAATTTGTTGAAGCAATTACTGTTTCTCGCATTTCATACTCTCTAAGGTATAGTAATTGCAAAATTTAAATAGATACGTGATATCGTTCTACACATTTCTTAAAGTAAAATAGTTTTTTATGACAGCTGGTCTATGACATATGCACAGTACTGTGCGCAAAACAAATGATTGTAAATGAGTCTGGTTTTCGTATCTACCTAGAATTACATCTTCTTCATCTTTACATCATCATCAAATACAATTGACCGGATAAAATTCTCGTAATACTCATGGTCAGTTAACGCGGCATGACCGTAGAACATTGACAATGCATACGGCAGGATATCGCGATTGTTGGCCCGATTATTTTCGCTTGCAATACGAATAACACGTTCCATCCGAATTCGTTTCGTTTGAGCTGCCTGGAAAGACTATTTTTCGCTAGTCGGGAGCTCGGTTTGCTCGTCGTTTCCGATTCCTGTCTCATCCACCCCTTGGAAATTTCGTTCCGTTCGAACGACGATCGGTCTCGCGTCTTTGAACGCGAAAACGCGTTCCGTTCGGTGCTTCGGAAAGCCGGAGGACCTTCGTCGGTCGTTCGGGTCATTTCATTCTCTCCCCTCTCTCGCTGGAAACACGTGGATACGAATTACAGCGGGGTCTCGATTGACTGGCTTAATCGGGACCGAGGTAGGCCGGTTAAATTGAGGCTCGCGAGATTACCTAACTCAGACCTAGGGTGGATTAAAAATTGTTATCTGATACGCGCCCCTTTATTGTCGCGCGTTCAGCTTTTTTATTTGTCCCAGTTTATATTACTTATATTACTTAACGCGTGGGCTGCGACAAGAATTCTTTTTTAACTGCAGGGCCTTGTTTCGTACGTAGGACGAACACGCATCAGCGTTTATGTAATTTGAACGTTTCATCACATAGCGTCTCTGGTGAATCCAATATCGATCGCGAGTAACGATTACTCATGACGGTCGACGTGTTACGCAAAAATAAAAAAAACAAATAAGGAAGAAAAATATTATCGGTTACTTGAAACATTGCATCGTTATGTGCTTTTTATTACCGTGTAAAAAAGGTCGACCTTGAGATGACATTGGTGACCTCATCTGAAAAACGACGATCACTTTGTTATTTACCGTATAAGTATAATTGGGTAACGATGTTCGCGGATAACGACGCCGAGATTTAAATTAGTAGGAACGACGAGGGAAAGAGAGAACCGAGCCGCGCGTACCTTTTTCAAAAAGCGCGCACATCTTTTTAATCACGCGTCCTGTACGTATGCAGCGTGGAAAGGTCGTTAAAAGAAACGCCGTTTGCTCGTTGTTTCTCGTTTTAACGAGCAAAAAACGAAAAAAGAGAGAGGAAAACTAGGAAAGATCGCACAAGCCTTGACATTGACGTTTTCCCATATTTTCTTGTTTAGTCTGCCTCGTCATAATGAGTTTACAATTGCAGCCAATTGAACTGGTTGGTGGCAGAGAGGAGCGGCCGTAATAAATGTTAACTCTTTGTTTGCGTTAAAATTAGACTCGCTTTTAAAACGCATGCTCGCGAGGTAGAAATTTTCGGAGGCTGTCGGCGTGTCCGAGCTGCCGGCGCCATTAAACAATTTCCGGGGTACCTCCGATGTTTTTTGTTCTGTAGACCGCCGGGTAGGTGCATTCCCGTTGCATATTTATTAGACGTCACGCCCGATAACAATCGGTCGATTGTTTAATTCCTCGTATACGACGCCGGCTTCTCTTTGCGCAGCGGTGTATGATTGTTCGCGCAAATACACGTTCTTCTCTCTTTTTTTCCTTTTTTTAAAATTCAGGATACACATTCGCCTACACATACAGTGGTTCACGAAATTATTCGAACGTAGGAAACTTCACCGTATATACTTCACCGTATATACTTTACCGTATATACTTTACCATAGAAAACATTTTGAAATTTCATTGCCTCTATAATGAGATAGTATTTTGTTGAGAACGTATATAGAAGTTACGAGATATTTGTTATACGATAGTATAAATAGCTATCTTCTGTATAGTGTTAAGGATACCTGCACTAAATATTTTGTAGCTTCAACGCGATAGTCGAGTCTCGTTACAGTGCTAATTAAATTGCAAAATGTTTCGTACACACATAATATATTCATAAAAGATTTCTACAAATGTTGGAATATTTTTATGAACCATTGTATGAAGATCGCGATCATATAAGAGCTCGTGCGAATTTCTTTCTATTATAGGTACGCGGGCTTTTGAAGTGCAAGAAAAATAGCCTCAGTTACAATGGGTAATTTTCGTGCCACGGGTTCATTTAGATGAAGAGATTGCGCTCTTAAGTGCTCTCTTTCTCTCTCTGCTCTCTGGCGATACTCCAACTGCGGGATTTAGCTAAGTTGAATCTATCCTAGATCAACTGTGGAGAAACCATCTCGTAAACAGCTAGAATATTTCCTCGTTCCTCTTCTTCCGCGGAGAAACCATCTCGTAAACAACTGGAATATTTCCTCGTTCCTCTTCTTCCGTCTACGCTCATGACCTATCCCCATGTGAATATTCTAGTACCTATAGATCATCTTGATCACGAACTACCGGAGGGTCATGATATAATTTATGACGTTCGAGACGTTGACCGCGTACACAAAGTCGAGCACGCGAGTCTCTGATTACTAGACGCGTATGTACCAAGCGTCGTGAACTTACGCCACGACTTTTGCGAGATTCGAATCGTTGCCGGTTGGTACGCAATCTTGCCACGACACGTTTAGCCGTGGCAAGAACTTGGAATAGGGCTTGTTACCCTATTCGTGCTCGCGACAGCCTGAAAATACCGTCGCTCAAAGTTTCCCTCTAAGCCTTTAACGAAGTTAAACTTCGTTCAACTTCGCTGCTCTTCTGCTGCTGCTGCAGCACATTTTTTTCTATGTTACACGTGTATAGGGTGTTTCAGACTTTTTCTAGTCAAACTATATTTTATACGTAGGAATAATATAAAAATATCATATGAACATAGCAGATTCGAAGCTTCATTACGAGGTTGTAATACATTAATATCGTAATATAAAAATGAAGGATCTGTTAACAAAGCTGTAGTTTTTATGCTATGATAAAATCCTTTGATTGGCTCACAATCGACGTAATTACGAACCATTAGTTAGACGTTCATTGACAGAAGATTGATGGTGGTAGCAAATAATATTTATTACTCTACGAAGATCGATTCAACTTCATCTCAAATGATCAATGGATTCTGCGTATTAACTCATCACAATAATGGAAAATAAATTTTTATTTCTCCTATAATTTTTTGATAAAACCTTAAACGACCTACGTCCGTGTAATATTTTTTCCTCGTTTATACTCCTAAAATGTCCCGACAAAGTTTAATCGGGAAAAACTGGAACACCCTATATTAGCGTACAGGTTTCTCTCTAGCGTAGAATTCGCGAGCTCGACGTATAGAAACGGAACAACGGCTAAGAAAAAAGAATCGTATGTATGGATGGTACGTGGGCGCGGTACGGATCACGTGTACAGTCGGCTCGTAAAATATCAGGGTCGTGCGAAAATTTCCGCAACTCTTCTCGATGTTTACAAGCGATCGTCGATCTTCCGTGTCCTTTCTCACGGGTCCGCGGCGAGAATAGGTGCACCGCAGGTTTCTATGCGAGTATTATGCGCGGAACGGGAGCGATGTTACACGAGCGAAGAAATGGTGAACTGTGAAAAACCTGTTCTCCTCGAAAGCTCGAGTCGATCTACGTTTTTATACGGTTGACCCTTTACTAACGCCAAACTGACCTCCTCCGATGCGTCTATCCATTACCAACGGGACCGTTTTGCGAATAACCATCCTGTTACTCCTTGATACTCGTATAACATGTACTTTCTTCGTTCGCTGCAACTTGGATGGAGTTTGTTCTCCAAGTGGTTTTTAGCGTAGGCGTCTAGTCTCGAACGACGTTTCGAAAGATGACTGCTTGTTTTCGATGCTGTAGCTTGAGTAATTGCTTCGTACTTTAACCTATTAGAGCACGTTACTCGTGTTCCTCAACTTTTACTCGATGTTTCCCAAACTTTGATGTATGTATCGGGAAACGAGATTGTTTGTAAGAATCTGTAACGCTCCGTGCAAATTAATCAAGTTACTTGAATTGAAGTCTTGAAATTACTATACTAGTGAGTGTATGGTTTTGTTATGTACGGGATACGAACCTGTTACTTGCTTGAGTTGCAGGTTTTCATTTTCCTCATAAGTTCTTTCTTATTAGTCAAGTCACTTGACTTCGAGTTATCTGAAACCGTTTTACAAACGTGAATCTGTTCTCGCAATTGTTTTGGAATACCTATTTTCTGAAGCCTTAAGCGAAGTTGAAGTATCTCATTTACATTGAAACGACTTCAAATCAACTTGACTTATATGTAAAGAAACTTGAAGCAGAGTTATTGAACCCAAACGTCTTGAATTCGAAAGCGACTTGTCTAATCCGAACGAGACTAGAAGGTGAGTCATATTCCGGAGAGCGCGGAAGTAGAAAAAGTCGGTCTGACCGTCTGATCGCTTCGTAGCCAATTTACTGTGCCTTCAACTTTGATCGTCTTTACGATCGGTCCGGTTGAATTGGCAACAAAATTGGCAGAACGATCGAGCTGCGTTACCGTTATCGAAATGAAGCGGTCGCTACTGAACGCAAAATAGGAAAGTGGATGGTGTATGTTCGCGTGGCGTACAGAAGCTGCAGGCGTAGTCGGTGAACTACGAGGTTGTTGCACGGCCAACCTCTGTATCGTACTCTACACAGTGGTACCACACACTGTTACCTAGCACCCTTTTTGCAAACATATCACCGGTCGTGTGTTTTCTTCGGTGCCGCGCGTACTAACTTTCGCGTTATTATATCCCCTTTGCGCACTATGCAGCACGCTTTCTTTTTTTAAATTTTGTTCCTTGTTTTATTTATCATTTCGAAACCGTACGGGATGTTAATTCTTCTTACGAGTTTCTTTTTTGCGCTCCTCTGACCATGGTCGAAAGATCGCGCTTGAAATCCTTTTTTTCCTCTCCGGGGATAACGCCGCGATCGCGCGCATTGACCCCTCTATTTTCTCGTTTTGCAATAGCGCGAATCGCGCAACGTGTCGCAGGTTTATAATGGTTGCGCATCTCCCACCTTTCCGTCGAGAGCTATCCGTTGAGTGCCGAGTTTTCTTCGACTTTGCCTCCGCCTTCTTTTTTATCCCGGCGAGTTTCTCGGTCAGCCAACGAGCACAGCTGATGGCGGGAAGATACTATATAATTAGAAAGTATACGCGTAGCCATGTGGCTCGGTTTAAGGTGGAGTCTGCAAATACGTCTTGCAAATCTGCCGAGAGAAGCGACTAGGCAGAGTCGTTAGCGGTTTACTTGTTTGCACTTTTAGCTCGCTTCTTCCGTTTACATTTTTCCCTCGTTCTCCCTAGTCATCGTCACTGGCTACAGAACTACGGCCTGCGCCCGTTTCTTTCCGTCGTTGATTCACAGTCTAACGATACCGGTCTCCGTGCAACACGTGCGTTCGAGATCTCTCTCGCGTGTAATTTCAAACGCCGACAGATTGATATTTTAACACCCCGTGTACTCTGCGTTTACCAGGCCGCTTTGCAACGTGCACACACGTTTTACCTGCGCAGGGATAGGAAGATTCGCGTCTCGATTACAGGGGCCGATGAGCACGTTCGGTCGATTTGACTTAGCTAGGCGAAAAAGGGGTGTCTCGAGGAGTCTGGCCGAAGCTTAGGTAGGGGAGGCTTTCGATGCGGTTTGATCCTCTCTGTCTGCCACGAAAGTTGCGCAGGTTCGTCCCGCAGGACCGTTAGTTACTGAACCTTGTGAAGACCGAACGAAAATGAGAAGGGACAAAATCAGTGCGTAATTAGACATCGACAGACGGTTGGTCTACTGTGGGTGGTTCCTCTCAATGGTTGGATGTCAGCAGGCTGGTCCAACATCACGGTAATTTGGTCATTCATCGGGTTGATTACGAATTGCAGTCGATCGGATTCTTGGTGTTCCTTGATCGTTGAGAGTGAAATAGGTGAGTTTCATTTAACCGGATACTTTCCGGGCTGATTCGAGAAGATTAGAGAGGAAACTAATTCTGTTTCGGGAAAATACCGGTACTGTGTCGCGAACGAGGACAAATAGTTTACGGTAATTCAGGTAACGCACAGATGGTCGCGCAATAAAAGTAATGGACTACCTTTCTTAAGTGGCGCTGCACGAAGAAAAACAGAAATTTCTTTCAAAAAGTGCCTTAGAGATAATAACGTCAAATCAAAAGCACGCTTTCTTGTCTTATATACGATGACTCGGGAAACAATTTGAACACTTACCATAACGAATTTTTATGAACTTATTATATGCTTTATACAGAACGTTTCAGAATTTCATTAGCATTGTAAAATGAATTTTCGCCGGTACGGAGCGCGTCTTTTTGTCTCGTTACTTACGATTCTACGATAAGTAAGTAGTTGTTCGTCATGATTTACGATGAAGTATTCTTCGGTCCGCTCGACCGTTGCGCGAGTGCATCGGCTCGGTGTGTTCCTCGTGCGCATCATACAACGAAACGCACTATTCACGCGTGTAACACTCGACACTCCTCCACTCTCTTTCTCTCCTTCCGTCTCTCCTCTTTGCTCGATCTCTGGTCCCCCGATGAACCACGTTTTCGCTTTTCAAACATGCTTCGAGCATTACCGCTTCGTCGTTGCGTGCACATTGCGCCAAGAAAATAGGGAGGAGCCATCTTGTCTCGATGATTTACATGAGATCTTGGCGACTCCTCCGCGCCCGCGGAATTGATATGCACGCGTGCACGCGCGCGTGGTACGCGAGTTGCACCATGCACCAAACGTTCCGCATCGTCTTTGCTCGCTCGCTTGTTCGCTCGCTTTCGCGTAGGTGACCCGCGTGTAACACCGCGTGTCCCAGGTCATTGTGCCATTTTCTTTTTTAGCAACGTTGCTACACCAACGCGAAAAAGGAATTGCTGTTTACACGGTTTGCTGCCGGCAAATGGTGTTCCTCTTCGCTTCTAGTCTTCATCGTTCGCTGTCTAGATTTCAAGTGCAGATTGTCCGCGCCTAAGGTGCCGTAACACTCTGCGATTTCTATTAATCTCATCGCAGATTTTACCGTTGCTATATACCGAATTCCATATGGCACACCTTTCTTCCCTCGCCTCGTTCTTTTTCTCTTCTTTGCCTCTACGTCTGGTTTTCTCAGGCTATCGTTAATCATTTCGTTCGTAGTCGGTGGTTATCGGACTTTGGAGAAGCAACGTTTGACCTCGCGATCACCTGTGCGGAACACGCGATCATTAAGCGCGTTCCTTTCCCTCTCTCCTGTGATCTCCGCCGTTTCTTCTTTCCATTGCTCTCTTTGTTGTTAGGTGAAACGAAAATGTAACCTCGTAGTCGTAATATGTAAACCAAAGAGTACTCTGAGTTTTTTGCGTACAAGGAATATAAGGATTGTTCGTTGGGATTGTGCTTTGGGATTGTTCCTTGGGATCGCGGCGTCGGACGAGATACACGGTCGAACATCGGAACCCGTACGGTCGATAATCGTGGCCGGTCCCTACGTGCCATTGTCTCCGGATCCTTCTCTGCTCACAAGCTGATTAAAATTCATAGAAAGTGCAAATTAACCGTGACGCTTACGGCCAGGTGTTCCTGTGTGCGAGGCAAGGATTCCATACGGATCCGATAGCCCGGTCGAATGCGTGACTAAACCTTCGTCCCCGTGCACGTTCGCCAGCTCGACCGTACGTGTTATGACTCTATTCGCCCACTTACTGGTCAGTGACGCTCGCGAGTCGTAAGATCGCGGCCAGTTCTGCCACGATTTACGAATGTTATATAACCAGGCTGGTCGAGACGCGGCAGTACCGCTGTCACGAATAATTATCTATAATTAAATGACGTAGTCCGTGCTGGATCGGCGAATTTATTTCGAATCCATTTGCCCGTCCATCAATGGCCACAACCAGATGCCTGTAATTTCGTTCCGAATGGTTTCGTTTTTATTGGAACGTGCAGCGTGTTTATCGAGATCCGCAGTATATTCTTGCTGATCGAGCGTTCTACTTAACGCCTTCTTTTATTCCTTCGGAACTTTGCTCGTGTTTCGAGCCGCGTAAAATTATATTAGCCAGGTTTAAACGTTTCGATACTTCTTTTGAATACGCGTAGACCATCGGCATTACCGGCAGCAAGGTTTCTTCCTGGTTTTTATACTCCTTTTTTAATCTGTAACCCACATTGTCGCAGCGTTAGCTGGCTGACTTCTTAAACTAGCTACAACCTTGCACAAAGAACGGATCGGTGTAATAATCTTTCCTTGGGACAACAATGGCGTAACCATGTTCTCTTAGCTACGCTCATTTCGACAAAGGGTTCGTTAGTTTCGTAGGCAAATATTTTCTCAGGTTTATCTGCCACAGCGTTAGTTCTATGATAACGCAGAGACTCGTCGTGCAACGCGACTGCTACTTAAGGAATATCCTATTCTCGTTGCTGAGGTGATCTCTTTATTGCGAACGAGTGGATTAAGCAAACGAATGGCGGCTCCTTTCGGCTGGTTGGTAACGACGAATATACCTACCGATAAGGATGTATCAAGATCGTTCTTAATATGTAACAACTTTTGTACTCGAACTCGAGTCTGGTCGTTCTCCTTTTCCTCTTCTCGCGTGCGGCATGAAACGAAGACACGCGTTATTCCACGGTTGTAGCTCGTGCGAGATCACGCTGCAGATTTCTCCTTGGCAATCAGGGTCGTATTCCGCCTCCTTCTACGTGACTATCTCGAGCGAAGTAGCCTTGTTTCCGCCTCGTCCCTCTCGCCGCGTATTATACTATTACCTATCTCGCTAGCTGTTATGCAGACCCGACGTTAGACCGGTCAGTGGCGTGTTCGATCCGTGAAATTTCGTCCGCCGACTCAAAGGAGAAGCGTTCAACAAGTGTTGCACGCAAGGAATGGAGCACGGCATGTCATATTGTTACGGAGCAATGTCGTTGCACGGATTACTCGATGTTTCGAACGCCAGACGAGATCTGGCCTTGCCTTCCGGATAGAGAGAGAGAGAGCAAACTTAGTCAAACTGCTTTATCTAACGATGTAACCTTCGGTTAACTTAGGTCGTATATCCTGTGCGAAGAAGAAAACAAGGTCCGTAAAGTTTAGGAATATTCTCATTTGTTTTGTGAAAAGTTGGAGACTCTAAATTAGATCTCGACATCTTGGAGATTTTCGTTAGACTTCTGATCTTGGACATCTTTCTTTGTTAATTTGCAACCTCGTTTATAATGAAATCATTGTTATATTTAAATCATAATTGTATATTATAATTGAATCGTTTATTAATATAAACTTTAATACATCGATTGTGACACGATTAATTGGCACAACAACGTAGGAGTCCGCAAGAAATTTAGTCAAGGTATAAATATCGATTAGAAGTTTTGGAGTATTTTTGTCCCTTTCGCGAAAGTTTAAAGACTCAATGAGACATTTGTAGCGTACTTAAGAGGATCAACGTCGTCGAGTCTACAAAATTCCCAAGCAGAATGAGACTAATGTTCAACAAGTGTTGCATGCATAGCCTGGAAAGCATACGTTACAATGGTACGCGGCCCATTAGTATCCCGTACATCTGTTCTGTTCCGAATGGAGGGCGTATAGCCGGGAAATGGAAGGCAGCGATATTAAGTACATTATTTTAGGTCCCGTTTCTCTTACTTGTTATGCCGATGCCGTGCGACCGACACTCGGTATATGTATACTTCAGTTGCATTTGCTACGAACACGCTCGAAACACCCATGGTCATCCACATGGCGTTAAATCCATAAAATTCAATTTACCTCCACCTCTGATTCGGGAATAACGTTCAACAAGTATCGCGTGCAAGAATATCGTACGTTCAGCATCGCGACGCGGATGTAATTTTAGGTTAATGAAAAGTGGGAATAGGTGGTTATATTAAGGACATTATTTCGAGTCTCGTTCGCGTTGCCTCGTTTGCCATATCTGTGTGCTACGCGCAGGAACATTAGTACTTAATTTACGAGACATTGAATACTATGGCTATTAAAGTATGAAACTCGTACGAAAGAAATCAAAATGGAGTTTGGAGTTTTAATTCGCGATAGTTTGCTGAAACTATTTTAATAATAAAATTAATACCAGAGCTATCGGTTATTGAAGTACGAAACTCGCATCGAAAAGATCAAAAGGAAAATTAGTGTTCTAATTTATGATAAGCTTAACAACAGAGTCAGCAGTTTCCAGAGTATAGAACTTGTACCAAAAAGATCAAAGCGAAAGTTGACGTTTTAATTATTCGCGAGAGGTTTAACACTAAAAGTATAAAACTTGCATCAAAGGAATTCAAATGCAAGTTGTATGGAGAATTATATGATTCAAGCTGAACCATGTACTGTAGCAAACATTTCGGAAGATTCTAAACCTCTGTTTGTATATTTACAACGTTTTTATGATAAATTACGAGTCTGATAGCCCGGATATTAAATACGGTTCTTAATGTTAAATCCATCAAATCGCACAAGTATTGCGTACGTGCGTTCTCGTGAAAATCTCAGAGAGGTAATCGGAATAGCAATGAATTATCGAGTTTCTCCGATCGTCGATAGTGGAAAGCATCGAGCAAAGGGAAACGTTGAGTGAAATCGTTAGGCAAATTATTAGGAATCCTGCTGCGAGGTTTCTTATTGACTCTTCATTATGAGAATCTTGTGTACCATCTACCAACGATACAAGGCGAATGAGAAACATTGTAGCCACTGATACAGCTCGTTAGAAATCACTCGATACCTGATCTTCGTGTAACTCCAGCCATGTTATTTTCGAATGGTGTAGTAAGCAAGTTTTATGTTATATTGCAACAACTGTACGACGTTTCGAGGCATCTTGAACGACCCGCGATGCGCGTCGATTAACATAAGCGTTGTGTGGCTGGTATGTTGTACGGCGTTTGTGAACGAACATTTCGATCGACTCGAACCGCGCTGTTGTTTCGTGACGTTCAGAAAGGCTCATTTTTATTGCGCAATCTGGTAAGATGGGAGTTTCGTTTGACTCAACGTCAGTTTTTGCAACACCTCGTAGATTGCCTACTGGATAATTGAAGTTTAAGTATCGTAATTAAGTTATATAAAACTTAATTCGTTTAATTAGATTAGATGTCTGTACTGTCTTTAATATAGCTATTATAATTATCGCAAAGGAAACTATCAAACTTTATCTCGCAATTATCATCCACAAAAGACCACAACATTCGTTTATATTAATCTACGATTTTATCAATTTCATCATAGTAATCGAATTATCCGATAACGATCATCCAGGCCGTCTGATTAATGGTGTATTTATGAATCATCGAAACGAGAGTGATTAATATGGCGAGGAAAAGGGTTCGTCGGCAGTGTGATTCTCGGTTTAACGTTGGTAACCGGGTGTTATCGCGGGTGTCTCGCGTGTCGCAAGGTCGTAACGCCGACTCGGCAGTTTTGCAATTTGCGTTAAGCACGATGGCGAGCGAGCGTAACAACGCCTCGCATTTAGCAAGCTTTTTGTCGTGAACCATTATCGGTTGGATCGATCCGTCGTACACACTGTGATTAGTTTCGTTCAGGTATCCACAGGTGAAATCTCCTTCGGGTTCTGAATTGGCGATACATGTATCGAGCGATTTTAGAAACACCGTACCGCTTCTATAATACATATAATACATATATGTACATGTATAATAACGATTTACTGTAGTCTCGGTTTTAAAAGCTGCCGTAAACCGGCTTGGTTGTCGTAAATTTAGCGATGCATCAGTTAATCGGCTTCGGCTTCTCTCGGTTGGATACATGTTTGTTATACCTCAAGAAATTACCACTGGAAAGGACTCTCCCTGCTGCTTTGACCGTGTTCAGGCTACTACACGCTACGATTCTATCCAGAATCCACATAGAATTACGTAACAAGGAAATTAGATAGCACGTCGACAGGATACAGCCGCTGTGTGTTGGTTCGCTTGTTGGTTTGGAGAAGCGAAACGGGTCTCGTTAATACGAGAAACCCATTACGCTGTAACTTATTTACCCGAACAACGAGGCCTGGTTCGAGGAATATTCCACGTGAAACGCCGCGGTGTATAATGTTTTCCCACAATTCGACGAGGGCCCCTGCTGTCCGATCCAACTGCACGATACATTTCGGTGTCGAGGATCGTCGAACGCGTCAAGGTGGATCACGCGATCCATAATTTGCTCAAAATCCCATCTCTTTTTCTTGTCCTTCTTTCCTTCCTTTTTCGATCTGTTTTAATGCAGGCGAATTATCCGTGAATTTTGTTTATCGCATTATCGAAGGCCAGATACATACGTAGCTACGATGTGCTGGTTAAAGCTGACGGGTCGAGTGCAACGCGATCGAATGTCGAAACCTGTGATACCGGGCGGCAGTTTATAAATATGCGATCAGAGAAATTGCATTTTCTTCGTTGCGTCACGATGCACCAAGCGAGCGTTTTAACGAGTCGCCACGGTGATCCGTGATAATTCTTTACGGCGCATGGTAATTACACGCGACGAAGATGATAATAAGCGTGGTTAAGAAAAAATATCATCCTGGATTCTTCGTGTGAAAACATTTCAAAAATAAAGAGAAGAGGTAGTTGGACATCGGCGCTCGGCTCTTACATCACGGATAACTCCTCAGGTGTCGGTAGACAAAACGGTGCATGTATTTCAATCGTAAGCCCCGTGGCGAACCCGATCGCTTTGATTTATCCTGATTTCATTAAATTCTAATGGCCGCTGGCACGTGAGACGATCATTTTATCGCCCCTTATATCCGCGAGGCCCTGACCATCCTTATATCTCGAAGACAAAGTACACGTATCAGAAATGCATAGCAACGTGCACCGGCATACGGTAGCACGGCACGACATTAATAATTCATAGCGGTGCGAACAGGGTAGAGTTAGGCTTTGGGGAATTATAAATATTTAGATCGTTCTGGAGATCGCCGCGGAGAAATGCTGAAACGCCGTTTTCTGCCCTTTCTTCCGTGCTTTCCTTCTCTCTCTCTCTCTCTCTCTCTCTCTCTCTCTCTCTCTCTCTCTCTCTCCTTGCTTCTTTCGTTTCCATGCCCGATAAACCTCGTCGTTATGCCGTGGATACATTGTGCGTGCGTGACTATGCTCCTTCTTACTCTCTTATATCCTGATTATCGATCTTCTTCTTCCTCTCGTAAGAACGTGGAGCTGCAGCTGGATTTTTACTCGTTAAGTGTAAAATGATATAAAATGCCCGGAGATTACACGGGGAGAACACGATAAGTCATATTTCTTATCTTTCGCAAGAAAATTTATTGAAAATTCAGTAAGTGTGACGTCCGTCGATCACGTATCATGAAAATTGTTTTCACATTTGCTTTTTTAAATTATACCCGTATTATAATCTATTTTTCGTTAGAGAATTCTGTTCGTGAATTTTGTCCCGCGAACGATCTCTCGAAATGGCATCGACCTACCGACAATCGAGAAAGGACGCGCGCATATTAAAAATCGGAAACGATGAACGCGGCCGTTGTTTGGCGTATCGAGTACCAATGACCGATGGTCCGGGGAAAAAGGCTTTCGAGTGGATATCGGAAAGGACGGGATCGGCAAGTGGAAAAAAAGGAAAAAAAGAGGAAAAAATGGGCATTGTGCGGGGGAACTTCAGCGGGACAGAATTACCGAGTCGTGTACCGGGAAATGATCCGCCACAGGCGTTCTCCGCACTTTACGCAATAGGAAAACGCGAGTTACGGGCGCGTTTCGGTGCGTGGGATCGAATTCTTTGCTGTGGGAGTTTTTTATTACTCGACTAATGCTGCGACTAGAACCCGGCGATTTACGCAATTCCGCTTTGTACAAAGTGGAACGCATCTTATCTGCTTAGAAACTGCTACTATATTGTTGCATCGTGCCTGAACACATGTTTAGGGTAGAGTAGAGTTATTCGAAGTAGGATATTTAAGTCATGCTGTGTAATTTGCCGTGTAACTGGCGAATTTTAAAATACTATCTTTTGTTGTTTCGTTGTATTATCCTTAAGACGTCGCGACTGATTCTTTTCCTCCTGTTTGTTCTCGTTCTTTCACCTATTTGTTATTCCTCCACCGTTTATCGATTAACGACAAGCTACAGCTGTACCTCCACCTTACGCTCTAATCATTTCGTCTTATTTCGCTACTTTTTCACGACGTATTTTATTTAAGTCACTGTAACGAAGACCCGTAATTATTGGGATTTTCAATCCATCCTAACATTATATACGATATACAGTAATATACACGTTCCCGATTACCCGAGGTATGTTCAAACTGTTATCTTTATTAGTTATTAAAGAAATTACCTGACAGGTGATTACTACTACGGTAGGAGAACAGGTTTTATTGTTGGATGAGCGTTTTTTCGATATCGCGCCACTCCACATTGACGCGTTCCAATCCCAGCCGTAATCGACGTCGACTTTCTTCTGTCGAGAACAGCGAATGCACCCCTTTTTATCCTCTCCACGACACCAGTGGGCTCGTTCTCTCCCCTTCTCGATAAGTTGCAGCGTTCACGCGACCTCTCTTATTTCCTGACCCCGGTGGCCTTGACCTAGACCTTCTCTCGCGGGGGTCGATCAATCAATGAGAAGACTGGCGCAGCCTGACATCGACTAATTGCGTAAATGGTCCGATAGCAGTGTTTGTTCCAAGTATTTTCAAGCCGAATCGTGCAGGCTCTATGAAACCGTTTTACCTCGTGAAATTTTTCACGAGGCGAAGTCACGATCAGAATGTTAGATCGATCGACGTTTACAACAGCGATGTTCCATCGACATTTACAACGACGATGTAAATCGACATGTAAATGACGATTGATTCGTGGCGTTGAAACGAGAGTTACGACGAACGAACAGCATCGAGATCTAAACGGTAACAAACGATTCGAGCAGGAATTATCCGATACAATGCGACGCTGATTACGCGGTTGAAGTTTAGTACTTGTCGGTAGGGTTACCGGCTTTCAATTGTTCGTTGCGTAATGATTCGATCGACGATAATCTACTCGCAGTTCCGCGGCCGCGAGGAGAAGTGCTTCCCTATTAGCTTTCGGTTACGTTACGAGCGCGTTACCTTTGCCTCCGATGGATATTAAGTCGATCGATGACGATTAAGCTGCCGGGCAAATTGAAATTCAATAAGCGGCCACCGTCAAATCAATAGTGAAACGGGCAGCTTTCGTTGCTCCGATTCATTTGCATTTTGTTCAACTTTTCTGCCGTTCCTATTTAAATATCCATTAACACGTTCTGTGTTTCGTGGGTCACTCGTGATCCATGATCTTTCTTTTCGTGTTGTCTGATCATTTGCTTGTGAAAAGAAACTACATTGCGTAAATTATTGCGATATTTTGTACAATAACGTTTTTCATTACGGTAATTACACCGCGTTTATACCGATTCGTGTTATTCTAAACACGATTAAAAAAAATGCAACATAAATAAAGATTTATTGATTTATTGGTCGATTAAATAAAGATTCATAAAGTAATTTTCGCTCTAAATATTATAACGAGCAGTTTGAACGATTTACACGTTATGCATATTTGCGCGTTGAAAGTTTTCCTAAAAGCACGAACATCCGCGATGTAATAGCAAGTTATGCCACTCGCGAACTACGCGACTTGAAGAACAAATTACATAATTGGTGCAGCAGAGACTATGTTAATGTAACGTAATTTTCGTTGATCTTTTTCCAGACGTCCAATGGATTAGTGTGACTACGTCGGTGAACAGAGGTGGAATCAAGGACTGTCCATTCCAATTGGAATTTCGAAGACGTTTCAACGGCTAGAGATCGTTTGCAACGATGTAAAGAACAATGTAACACCGTTGCCGTTCAGCTAACCGCGACACACGTGTGGAACGAGAAAAACGAGGGAGAAAAAAGATTGGGAACGAATTGGGAAGTTTCGGTTCCTCAAAAACAAGGCGCCCGATCGATCGTTTCCTTTCGAAGGTGCGCTCGCTGGGATCACCCGGCTTTCTTTTTCTTTCTTCTCCCTGGAAACGAACCTCAATCGTGCTAGATCGCCACACGATCGCTCGACAGTCGACACCGCCTACTTTCTATCGCCCTGGAACGACTCCCGAGGTGCACCGCTAGTAAAATCCTCGAGAAACGAGTTTTACGGCCGATTCTCACAGCGAAACGCGACGAAACGACCGTAATTACCCGAGGATAGTACAGTGAGTCTCTCCATCGACTTCTTTCCACTCTTTTTCCTTTTTTTCTTTTCCTTGTTTCTTCCTTTCCTTTGTTCAACCGTAGTCGGTTCTACGAAAGAACTGGAATACGCTTGATAATCGATTAACCGTAAACGGATCGATCGGATCGGTAACCGAGGCAAAAGAGATTCGGACGAAGCAGTCAGACAGTGACTCTAAACAACGAGCTCGTGTGGCGAACTTACGCGAATCTCGTTTCGAAGCTCGTTACAAACGAGTTTTCTTGTTTTCAGCTTTATTGCGCAGCCTTTATCGTGAAAGCTCGTAACAAGAGGATAATATCGAGAGTGAACAAGGATCTGAGGGAAGCTAGACGGGTTTACGCTTGTATCATAAGCAGATTAGATTAGATTAAATTAAATATCGAGCGCTTTTGATTTGTCGTCGGGATCAAGGCGAACGTACTTTTGCCTATATCGTGCATACGTGGTATAGCCTGAGATACGTGCGTCGACAGCCGCGTATAAAGCGGGAGAATTCTATTAGACAGAGGGAAGTACATATATATACAAACATATATATATATATATATATATATATATATATATATATATATACATATAGGAGTAGAATCGACGAAAGAAAGTAAGACGAGATGTATAGAGATCCGAACAGTTCTTCGGGAAGCGGCACCTCCACAAAGGACGACGAGGTCGAGATCGTTAGCAGATTTTTAGCGCCTTTGTGTGCTAGAGATGAAACTGCCAGAAACATCGCTCTGGCGGCGGCCAGGAACACGGTCGAGGGATGGCTTGGAGGGGTTGGTAGTCCAAATCATTGGGACGACACCGGTGAGATGGAGGATCTGGAGAACGTAGGGGGAAAGTTCAAGAGGCAGGATGGAAGGTGAGCCCGCATGTTACATATATACACACGTATTTTGCACCGATATGCCTCGATAAAACTTTGCGCGTAGATATTCAGAATATCTTTGATTTCTACGTTCGTGTGTTCCTTGCGATATACAGTAATAATATATCGTCCTATCGAATGGAACGATATAACGTCGCCAATAAATTTTAGATACTGTAATAAAACAGCGTATGAATTACATATAATATAATACAGTTCTTCTAAATAGAATCTTATACTCGAGGCAGCACTAGGAAAATAGAAATCAAACGATAATATTATAGTACATATAGCGTGTTCATAAGTTTCGAACGTCTACATGGTAAGAAAGATTTATTATCCAATGTAATATAACGAGTCAGGATTCATTAAACGGCCAGAGAAAACTCACGAGTCACCCGAGGCTCACCCATTCACTTCCGCGCGAATTTTTCTCCACTGTATTCTAAGCTTCGTGGCGTGCTAATAGAAACTTCATAACCTTTCACGCGAAGATACGACATGAACATCGAGCGCTCCCCGACCAAATCGGCTCCGAAGAATGTCCAGCCCTCTCTGCAGCAGCCGCTGCTTCAAGATTCCTTCAGGACGGAGGGTTTCTTCCCTCAGAGCGTCACGGAGAACCCCGCTTTCCTGGAGGACAACAGCCTCGAATGCTCCGAGAGATATCCATCGGGCTCGTTCGACTGCGTCGACGGCCGACTTGGGAACGAAACGGGCTACGGTACGCCGAACGAGAGAAGAAGATACGGGGCTGACGTGGAGAGTTACAGGTCCGGGCATTCGACGTCGTCCGACGAGGGGAAGGGTTTCAAGATTGAGTCTCAGGACAGATTTCTAAGGTTTAAGGATAATTCAGAGACCCGATTCGGATCGAGCAGCGAGAGCGAGAGAGAGAGAAAATACCTTGGCTCGTCGTCGAACGAGAGGTTGAACGAAGTGTGTCTAGAGGATAGACCAAGAACGAAGAATTACGTGAAGGTGAAAGGCGCGAAACAAAAGCAACTGGAGGATGACGAGTTGGATTCCGACATCAGGATTTACGGGAAGAGCCCGAAATTCGACGATAACTTGGGCGCGAACTTCGACCGCAGGAATTTGAACTTCCGCCCGAAGGGTGACATTCTGCCGCGCGATCGCCGGTGTTATGACAGCGTGGACGACGTCTCTTTCGACGAGACGGAGATGACGATGAGGAACCGCGACGGGGTAGTTTTCAATACTCTGGATGGTTTCGAGAACGAGAACGCCAATGAAATTTATCACAGACAAGACGATAATCGTACGGAGGATACGAAGCTGAAGAATTTCGAAATTTACACGGACGAATCTTTGGACGACGGCCGACATCGTTGCACGCGCGCCGAACTACCGCAGGAATACTTGCGTAAGAACGAAGAACGAAAGTTTAGCGCGGGTCAGATCAAAAGACCGCTCTCGCAGGACGAAGATGTCTCTTCAAAGAGCGGCAGGGTGCTGGAGAGTCCTGACGTCACTCCCGGGGACGTTGGCAGGATGCTTAATCTGGGAAATGCTCTGGATGGTCCGAGGCAAGCTCAGGCGAATAAGTACTTGAGCCTGGTGACGCTACATCTACCGGTAATATTGAGGCTCAGCGTGAACTGCCCCTTCCAGAATGTTAGGATCAAGTGCGCCGAGATCCTGGAGATGGTTAAGGTGAGCGTATATTAAATCTTTAATTACGTAGCCTCTAGTAATCGAGTATGATCGGTATTCGCGATAGCGATAATAATTTCGCCAAGCTCACGAACTTTAGAAACGATGAAGTTGAATAAAGCCGAGATAAAAGTAAAGATCCGAACTTATTTAGGATAAGTTGGATTCTCAGAATGTTTTTTCTTTCTGCAAAAGAAATGATGAGTCATTCGTTTTACCAGTGCTCGTCCGAACGTCTCGCTATAATCATTTAGAAACGGTAAACGTGGAAAAGTATGTACTACGTTTCTTAGAGTCTCTTCTCGTAAATAAACGTCCGCTATGGTCACTTCGTTTTCAGAAAGGGTTATTTTTATTTTCTCGAACGTCGAAAATAGTATGTTCGCTTTCGCGCAAACTTTGCCAATGTTACACTCCTTGGACCGCGGATCGGCAAGAACTGATACGTTGCGTTAATGGAGTTATTTTAACTGTCTATTTATGGAACAGCGTCGAACCGTGGCCTAAAAATATGTCAGCCATTTTGACTTGCTCGTTGCATGGGGCTAAACATGTGTAAGTCGGATATGCTATTTGTAGTCGCGGCTTTTTGGAAGTTGTTTTTACAATCGATACAACGAGCCTACTGTGTAAAGCCTGATCGATAGTTTCGTATGACTCATATATAGAATACATGCGGATCATAAAACAAAGTTTAGCGACGTGAAACATACCCTTTAGTCGAATTCTAAGATGTACGATAACTTTTTTTTTTTTTAAGAATATATTGTTTAATATATTCTCTATAAAATGTAATTAAGTGTATCGTGATTAAATATTTCGTTGCTTTATAAATGCGAAAATAAAAAAAAAATTCCGCCCAACGTGGGGCTCGAACCCACGACCCTGAGATTAAGAGTCTCATGCTCTACCGACTGAGCTAGCCGGGCACTTGAGAAACATGTTAAATTTACAGTAAGCTTAGTTGTTTTTAAGGAAATTTCAAATCATTGAAATATTTATTACAGGATAGGGGACTTCCAGTACCAGTTCCGGCTTTCGATGGACCTAGTGTCTTCGTCCCTACGTCCGAGGTAAGTACTTTTATAAAGCTTTCTTCGCATCGTTTCGTTCTTTTAATATTTTGTTAACTATTTTTATTTTCATAACATTGCAACGAAATTGATTGATTAACGATGGTATCAGATGTATGAAATGTTCGAAGGTTCGAAATTATGAAATATACAAGGGGTTCGATGAGAATTTAAAAAATGATTGATACGTAGCTATGCGGTATTTTAACGAGATTTCCGTACGAAATATTAGGGCAAGAAAAACAAAACCATTATAGTCAGTTTAATCTGGGACATCGAATTGGCGCTCGTAGCGCCGATAAGTTTTGCCTTATGATTGGTAGTTGTCGGTAAAAACGAGTCTCACGATTGGTTGAGAGGAAGACGATGCCACGGGCTGGTTCACGTTTACTTGTCCCCTGGTAACCTTCAATTTAGTCTAATTAAGAACAATTAGGTACTTAGTCTCGGTGCTTAAATTGCAATTCTTTGCAACATGTCAGTTAAAGGAACCTTCTTTATCAACCAATCCATAAGTATTTAATCCAATTAATTGTATGAAAATAATACGGATATATTGACATTTATATCAAGATATTTATATTAACGTAATTATCAAATTTCCGTATTTTTTACATTGGTAATTAAAAATGTACGTCGATAATTTATTTAACTTCGCGTTTCCATAATACGAATTCATTTTATTGTTCGAACATATTTTACATGTTGACTAATGTATTAATGATTGTTTAAACTATTTTTTTAAAAACTGTTCAAACTGTTTCCTGCGGTAATCGACAGATGGCGTTGTACGCGGGTGTTCGTTGCGTACAAATTGTCGAGCCAATTAAATTCATTTAGCGGGATAAATTACAAAATTGAATACGCTTTAAATGATGCCGGCTATGTTTTCAAATATTTTTATTCTTGTCTATCTGGAAGTGGATCTGAATTAATCCTCTTATGTGTGTATTGCTAAAATCAGCACGTACATAGCTAATAAGTGATTAGATAATATAAAGAATAATGTTTTCGGTATGTAATTCTGATAATAATAATTTGCTCAATTTGTAAAGGGGGAATACACGAATGCACGCGTAGCTTTGCAGGTGTTTCCAATGACGAATCTTACAATCTATACATCTGATAAATCATGTTTATCATAACGTATCAAATAATTTTGCACCTGGATGAAATATTATGAGATATTATTATGTACGTTGTTATTATTGTACGATTCATTTTCGCCGATTACATCGAATGTACGTTCTTCGATGCCGTGTCACGATTCAAATCTCTTCCTTACGGTATTTCGCATGAAAGTGAATTTTTACTTCGCGTCATTTAATATTTTGATTACCTATGTTTTGTGCGTTTGCCACTGAAGAAAAATAAAAAATATAAAGCAGGTAAGTGTAAAATAAAGTATCTTACAATCTTTACGAATACCGTAAGTTCCAACTTAACGTTAATGCTATTTTTCATCCTTTTTATCTTCTTGATATTCGAAAATGTACATTTCCGGCATTACGAAGTTCTCTGTTTTTTTGTTTTCGACTATGCGAATATACAAATGCATCACTGCGTTTTTACATACTGTATTATGCATATGTATAGGCATGATATTTGCAACTTTAAAATCATTAATGTTTTACGTAAATCTGTCCCTAGGTTACATGTACAAACCTCTTCCGATACTCGCGTGGTAACACAGTTCTTGTTATTCGGTGCGTTGAAACGAATATGTAAGCCGTATCCTGCAAACATTGGCTCAAGTCGAAAAGTCAGACGTTTCTTTCCATTTGCTTTGCTTTTCATCGCCATGTTCGCACTTACCATAATTACAACTATAAATGTTAATCCTTACTTTATGATTTGTTTCATGGCTACATTCATCACACTTAACAGTCGCTCTTCAAATATATTGATTACATACCGTATAACGTAAGATTCACCCACACGAATATCGTACATAATTTGAAATTAATCGAAATATTCAACTCGAACACGGTCCTTGTTCGTACCGGATGTTCTACGCTTTGTCAGCTGGTTGATTCGATATCGCAAGACAAGCGGTAAAAGGTCAGACACGCAGCTTTACACGTTTCTTCTCACGTGGTAATCGATAACACGCCTTCCGGTTCGTACGACTCCGCAGCTTCGTTCACCGATCGAGTTGCTCGGATCGAAAAATTCAGAGGGAAAAGCGTGCACACGAATTCCGGATCGCTCCCCCGGAGTTAGCCAATCTCACGTGCTTGTGCAGCGGAATTCAGCTAGTGGTGCATCGAGCCAAGTTCAAACCGCCCTGAATTTCTAACATGGTATGCGATTTCTGCGGTATCTTGGAGAGATGCCCAAAGTTTGGTAACAGAAAGAGGCAACGGACGGGTGTCGGAAGGTAGGATAGAGAGGAAAGGAGCGATGGAGGCTCGCGGGAATCCTGGTCAGGTCATTGCAAGTCGTAACTCGGTCCAGCAACCGCAAGTGGCTGCAAGTGTCTCGTATACAAGCTCCATTAAGGATCTAATTGAATCCCTTTCTTGCCGTTTTATTTTTCGGCCTTCTCTCCGCTCGCTCCGCTATCTGCGCGCTTGAATTCACCATTGGCAATGGTATTCCTATTGAAAACCAATGTTTGCCTTCCCGCCCACCTCCCTTTTCTGTATCCGGAAATCGTATTACGATCACGCGAAACTAGAATCTTCGAATTTGTGTAATTGCATTAACACCGCTTTTTCACTCGACATCTGGGGTCGCGTATAAACGATCGAGGTCACTGACTTCTTCATATACGTCTTTCAATTGTCTGACCACTATTCATCGCTGACGATATGATATATGCCTATTGCAAATGACGCGTGTTACGCTATGCTATGTACGTATACACCGCTGTGCAAAAAATAACTCTGTTAAACGAAAATTTATCACTTTTGTGAAATAATAGCTGACACGTCAATACTGTTTGTTGCCCAAGAATAAGCGATTGCTTGGAACAGTGTCGCGTGATTTCAGATAATTGATGTTTCGAGAGACATCTTAAATTGCTATTTGAGTAGCAATAGTATATTTGGAAATGTTAGCGAAAATTGTTTGATATATTCTTTTTGTATATTTCCCGCTATTCTTTATTCATTTCGCAAAACTGATTCCCGTTTCTCATTTCCATTTCTCAGTCTACATAACCTTATACATATTCTACGACATTTATTATTAAATCAGAGCTCTATTTATTGCAGTATCTTCAAAAATTTATGAGTCGAGAGAAACCATAAATAAGCAATGCTATAAGGGGAGCGTATCCTAAAAGCATATTTAGGTGATCTAAGCATTTGCACAGTACTACGCTTACATATTCATTTATACGTTTCAAAGAAACGGAAGAGATTGTGATATTTAGTTGATCTACTCTGATTATTCGGAATTTTCGTTCCTCTTTTTTAAATATTTACACACGTTGCCACGTTGGCACGTTGGCCATATATCCTCTTAACTTTATTAAAAACAAGCTTTAATAATTCAAAATGCATTCTTACGTCACACAAGTTATTGCAGTACGAGAGATCGGTCACGCGAACTTCTATTCGATTGCTTCGAAACTTAATGCGATCGAGTCTCTTTAAAGCGTAAGGACAGTTCGGAGAAGCCCAGCGTAAGCGCGTAGACATGCAGAGGAAATGCGCGTGTACTAAAAAAAAAAAAGGAGTTATAGAACAATAGAAGGGATGTTTGATGTTAGACAAATTACTGGGGGGTAGACACGGGAATTTCTTGACTTGGAATTTTCTCGGGATGAAGGGGACGGACAGAAGAAGTAATTGATGAGTGCGTGTAGCTAAGAGTTCACATCAAGTAGCAACAGGCCCTAAGATGACCGCGCGCAACGTTCGAGTGTCCGACTAACGATTGCGCTGAGTTTAAAGAAAGGAATAGAAGTACGCTAATTCCAAAAAATTCCACGTCGTTGGGTTGTCCTTGGTTACAAAGAATAGTGGTTTCCTTAAACTATTATAGTAATTTATTTATTTGATAGATTTATTTATAACGATGAAACAGGAAACCACGATTGTTTAACTGGAGCTATTTCTTAATGTAGTAACGTAATACAACTAAAACTAAATTGGTACAACTAGTCAACTTCTGAGTGACAACTCACAACTCACGACCTACTCCAACTAACTCCAACTGATGACTAACGACTAACTAACTTTCTCCATCGAAACGTTCTCTTATAACAAATTTAGTACTCTACCACGCACACGTGTTTCACGGCTGTTGATGAGTCAAGATAATCACGTACACCTTTTTCAATTATCTATTGTTCTAAAGGGCCACGGGCATATTTCCGGGCCACATGGCCCATTGGGATTTCCTTCCCGGTCCGTCAGCATTTCCACTTTCCCTGCACTGTAGTTTATCGGGTTTTTTCTAAATGATCCTTCCGCGATACTTCGCTATTCTTAAATGACTCGATGACTTTATAACCGCATCGTTGCGCTGTAACATGAGTGGATTAGTGCGTATGTCGTAGATGGTTAAGAAAAAGGCCATTGTGAAAGTTTAATTGTGAAGCGAACGGGCGGACGATCGTAAAATATAGATCCGACGCGAGAGAAAGCCATAAAACGGTGGATAGGGATAGAAATAGCGAAATTTCTCATGTAAATCCTCTGCCACCCACGTAGTCCACGCTCGGTTTGTAAGCCTTCGCGTAAATAACCAGCTGCTGCCTCTGAAATACCTATGGGAATATTATCCCAGAAATATTTTCAGAGACGAATCGAAAATGGGTGCGATATTTGATCCAATCTGTCTTTTCGACAGAACGTTCCGAATTTTGTTCGATTTCCAGCTTGTAACCGGTTGCGCGCTAAATGTTTATTGTTCGCTGTCGTTGGGCTCGTGTCAAACTCGCACATAAATTCTGACGTAATAAACGTGGCACCGGTTTTCGCGTATTTTACGGTATACTCCGTGTCATTTCATTTTGTTTAACAGTATCAAGCTATTTATCGAACGTATTTTCGCCAGATAAAACATTCCTTATATTTCCCCTCTTGCCCTGCTTATATTTTTTCGTCGACGCGGATAAAACATTTCCCAAATATTGCTCATTGTACTCTCTAATTGTTACGCCGATAATTCGATACTGGAGTCGATATCGGCGGTGGCAATAAACGACCGCGATATCTACGTTGTCTCGTGATAAGGAATTTTTCATTTAGTTACCACACGTTCCACTCTGGATGTCGATATAACCTCGAGCTAGGTTATCTTCACGACTTATTACATAATGCCGCGTAACGAGCACAAAGATATTACACTAGGAAGTTGTCCAATCTATAAACACGCGGCATAAACATACGTACGCGGTGTAAGAATTAGATTAAAACAGAGGTGGATTAAACGAACGAACGCGGTAGCTTAAATAAGAAAAAGGGGATGGAGGCGAGGTGAAAATAGGTGGAAGGGTCATGGAGAGAAATTGGGAGGTCTCTTATCTCTGGGAAGGGTCGAGGAAAACTTGGTAATCAGTGGTTGCGAAAAATCGTTATACGTGTGTATGCTTTCTCGGAAAGTTGTCATAAATAAAATCACATCTTTTGCTCAGGCCATTCGATATCCTTAGCGAACTTGGATTCATGTCGATTATTCCTGACGAATTACTGATAGTTTTTTTTTCATTTCTTCTAGAATTTTCTATTCGTTGCTTTTATCGTACGTTTTACTCGGTCTCTCGTTGTTACCAGTTTTGTGCACAGGATGAGCTAATTCCACGAGAATTGTATCTTCGATTTTCTTTGACATTATCGCCGCAGAGCTTCTCGGTAGTTTGCGTTTCATAGCCATTGGTCGTTATGGCTGACACGCCTTCCACTGCACACGCATTAGTTCCTCCTAATCTATAACAAGATGCCTAGGCTGGTCTTACTGGGTATCAGCTTGACATACTCGCAGCTAATTACGATCTGCGGTCACGGCAAGTGCTATTTCCACCTCAGCTTAGACTGCACCTTCGTAGGTCTTTACCTACCTACGAATTATCATTTCTGGTATACGACGAACCACTGTTTCAACGTGAAAGAAAGTTTTATCGATTATATCCGTGCAAGTTTTATTTTTCCATCGAATAAATTAATCTGCCTATGTGTAGTTTCAATATTTTATACTCTGAACGTTTCTCTATCCGTTCTCAAAAACAATCGATAGGATACAGAATGACATGTCGTGGTTTCTCTGATTGTCATGAAAACACGAGAATTTAGGTTACCGGAAATCAGGTTCGCACGATTGCTAAGGTTCTCCGCGGCACGCGAGTGGTTTCTCGAGTTCGCAAATCCACGGCTTACCTTATGAAGAAACTTTCCGCTGTATCGTTCATCTGGTTTACGTTTAAGACTCGCTGTATGTGTGTTGGTTGTTTGCAGGAGGCAGCTTATCTTCGAACGAGAGAAATAGAAGAAAGAGAGATAACTAGGAAGTGTGATAAAATCATAATATTTGTTTCATTCAGAGATTTCTAAATCGCTAATGTGACCATAAGGTGTGAGACACTTAGTTTCATTCAGCGAATCACGAATGTGGTTATTGTTTACCTAACGATACGATGAATGTAAAATGATATGGTTGACTTTCAAATTTGTAATGTCTTTTCGAAAGAGACAAAAACCATTTCATTCAAATATAGAACGATGAAACACCTTTATAATTATCGTCGTGTTTCCTTTGTGAAACTCATACTCGATATTCCTCAACGCAGAAATTAAAGCACATACTATTCGCAGATCTGCTTTTACTTTATGTACATTTTTCTCTATCAAACTAGATAAGATAAGATTAGTCATTCTGATCGCCAATTCGTGTCCGTAAAACACACCACGAAGAATATAACCACATCGTAAAACAAATTTATCGCGCTACTTAGTACTTTGCCCCGATACTACAAAATATAGACATCGTATTAAATTTCCAACGCACCTGCTGTAAGCGATCTTCGATTTACGCAATACAAGATCGCGATTGCCTAGACCAAGGCATCAATCATGGTTAGCCTGGTCTACTGTTGGAAACTAGCTTTCTTCGATACCGTTATCGTAGCCTGCGTTCCGTCGCGAAACACCGTCAGCTGTCGTGAAATTCGCCGATGCTTCGATTAGCGAGACGCTGTGGAGGCAAAACCGGCCACCCGTTTCGTACACGTCGCCGTACTCGTCGACCAATCGAGCTTCGCCTCGAGGAGAAACGACGAATCACGAGGGTCGTATAGGCGGCGGGGATAGCAAACGGTGTAGGGTCCCGGTTCTCGCGTCTGTTGCGCGTTCACTAGCTTCCTCCCCTTGCTGGCTCTCGTCGCGACATCGCTCTTCGCGGGTGTTCATTCGCGTGTCAGACGTGCTTGAGGTAGGACGCGCGCCTCTACGTTCCACCTCGTGCAGTCTTCTCTCTCTTTCCCTCTCTGTCGAGGTTGAAGAGGGCCAACGTGTCCGTTCCACGTGCGCGACGCATCGACACGACGCGCTTCCGTTCTTCAGGCCGTTTCCGCATTAGAGAAGACTCACGTGCGACGATCGCGTCTATCTCGTTCGTTTTGCTGCCTTACATCACAGGTACGTGTTAATAGGAACGTGTATGAAACATACGTGCTCTTTTTTCACCTCTTCAGGGATTCGTTTACGTCCGCCAGGCAGACGTTTACGTTCGTAGGATCTGTTTCTCTTTGGTTCGCGAGGGTAATTGAGAAATTGAAGTGGTAAAGATGTAAGTGACAAGTAGAGATGTTTGGGTAAACAGAGGGATGTTCGGGCGAAGTTGACGCTTACGATCTTAAATCTACCTTGTGATATTTCTAAAGGTGAAGATAAATTCTTCTATCATTTACAGCGTTTGACGCTATATTCGGTACGACGTTATTCGTTACTTATATCGTTTACTATTTAAATTCTTCAGTAGAAGAAGATTTAATAAATATCGTATCGAACAAATATTTCTCAATGTGCAAAATACCTTCAACAAACCTTAAAGCTCGACGATCATCGTACATTGTTTTTTGAGATCAGTGAAATATAATTATCTGTTTCGTTCTTGAAGAAATTAAACAAATAGAAATCGTTTTGTATAGTTTTCTTGTCGTGATCGATATTCGTGTGACGTTTGCGTGGCGGTCGAGAAATTTGTACGTTCTCTTCTTTCGCGATACCGCATTTAGCTTGGAACGCTTAGGTTTGAATAGTACGCAATGGCGTATTGTTTTTACGGGTCAAACGTGAGACCTTGTAGATTCGCGCGTGCCATGAGTCGGCGTGACTTCCGCAATGTCGTAAATTCGAAACGACGTGTACGCGCGTGGCATAGCATGACAGTCGCCATTTGTCATCGCGGCAATGATCGGGTTAATCGTGTGACATATTGTCGATCGTTGTTATTCGATCAAAATTAATTCTCTCTCTCTCTCTCTGCCTGCTCGTTAGACGCTCGCCACTCGAATAATCGCTTCGAGCACTTCGTCCACTTGGACTTTTACCTTTTCGTTCGACGTTCAGAATGGCTCTAGTTGTTTACTTCCTCTTGGCGACGATATCGCGTCGCGCACGCCGTAAAAGTCGTCTGGGCAGCCGTTCCATAAATTTGCGATGCTAATATCCTATACTAAGAGTGTATTGTATAAGTCGCACGCAAGCGTGAATCTCGTTGCGACAATGTTTTCCCACGGAAGCGTATCCGGTCTTTATGCTGCAAGTTCTAGCGAATTTACGCTAGGATCTGATCCCTCGACTGCGAACACACCATCCGGACAATCGAGCGAATTCCACCATTGCGCGCAAAATGTCTGCTGCAAATTTTCCGATAATGGGACCGCCTGAATGAGAAAAACGTTCTGCTCGCGCGGTATTACAAAGCGTGCAAGCGTATCTGACTGTGAACCATTCGGAGTAAGACGCAGAACTCATTACGAGTTTGTTCGATCGTATATTCGGTCCTCTCTCTCTGTCCGTATTCCTGTGAATTATCGTTGGCGTGCGTCATATCGCCACGAAGATTCGACGAAAAAAAGCTATCGTTCAGATATGACCAACGTTTTCTTTGCATTGTACAGGAACATTTCGAATTCTCAAGGATTTCGCAATAATAAAATTGGTTGGTTTATGCTCGTGGAATTATCGAAGCGTAGACAAAAACGTTGCTTAAGCGTTGCCAAATTTTATATTCGTTTTACGCGGCCGTAAATTATTCGCAAAGGCAGTTTCGTACGTCGCGTGATTAATGGTCGAGGAAAACAGTAGCGAGGATGAACGTGAATTGATAACACGTGACGAATTTACCAGTGAGCGTAGGCAAGGTGATTCGTGCCGAATTGCTAATGCCATGATACCTGTAATAGGATTATTTGCTGTTGTGGTTCAAGGCTTTCAGATTTATCCCGTCAAAGTGGCGAGCCGACGTAAAATGTCTTATGTACGCGAATTATGACACGAAGCTGAAATATTTCTTCTCGATTTGAATTTCACGTACGAATCGAAAGTTGCCCGGTTTCGTTCAAAGTTTTCTGTTGCTCTATCAGCGTGTATTTCAACGATATCGATATTATTTATCGCGAAACGGTACTTCATTTTGAGACAGTTATTTCTGCAATATTTCGTTCGTTATCGTTCCGTAATGCAATTGCGCCCAACGTTTGCTCATTTTTCTGGCATCGTAATCGCGCGTTTATTGTGCAAAGAAAAGAGTGGCGATAATTTCCTTCGATCTCGCAGTCGACGCGCCAATTTGCGAAATTCTCGAACGCGAAGTTTCGCATTGTTGGCCCGGTCCGACTTGAGCCGCGTGCATTTAAACGCGTATAAATACGTTTTATGCACTCGTTTGCTAGGAAAATTGTGTCGCCATCGCTGAAACGTCCGGTGTAGACGTTCGCTGGCGGAACGAACAAAAGACCTCGGGGCGTTCGTTTGAAAGCTTTTGCGAGAGCGATACACAATCCGCGCGCGTCCTCAAAACCCCGCTAGATTCGAATTCCGTACGTACCTATTCGACGAATATTCGTCAGCGATAAAAAGAAAAAACCAAAGTTCGTACCAAAGCGCGTAATCTGAAAGCCCGCTGCCACGGCAAAGCTGCATTGTATACTTTTATGAAACGTTCGCGTGATACGCTGATGTAAATTCAGTTTCTTTCTCTCTTCTTCCCAGTCTTTTTTTATGGTCGTAAATGGTCATTCTCGGGTCGTCCTTAAACGACATTTTAAAATAATGTCACGCTTAAAAACCTCTCGAGCAGCTTGTAGAAAGGGAACTTTTAGCTGCATACGGCTGCGGCGGTTTCACGTTTCTTTTACGACGCGCGCACTGATATGCAAATGATGTGCAAATTTCCTCGTTCTAAAACATGCTAAAAAGTCCCATCGCACCCGAGCAATTTGCTCACGTCGCTCTTCACAACTTAAATAATACCGTCTTTCCGAGCTCGTCGAGACGATTTTAAAATGAAATCTCCGCCGATTTCGCCGTCGGAACAATCCAATTAATTACCATCCATCCATCTCCCGGCCCCATCTTTCGTGTATTTCGGTTCGACGTATCCTCGAAGAACTCGGGCGTATAACTGAAACGGAATAACTGACTCGGAAGATTCGACGGATGCGACGAGTTAGGAAGCATACGAAGTGGAACTAACATAAGCAAACGGTGTCATCTCTTTCGTAATTTACTAAATTGCAACGTTTTACCTGACTGTTTTCGCGCGAATATTCAAGTGGAAAGGTTCGTCGTGACTCGGACACGACTGGATATCGTTGCCTTCTTATTAGGTCATCTTTAAAGCCGAATCAGCTTCGTTGCACCGCCCTGCTACGAATCTCCAATGAAATTAACTCGATGCACCCGGTAACGATTGCCATTCCGTTTCTCCGATCTAATAATGCGCTGATTGTATATTCAGACACGGCGGAAAGCAATTTCTTGCACCTGTCGCGCATTCATTCGACGCTCGAAAAGCCGAGCAATGCAATTATAAATTGTTGATCGTGAAAACGCACGTTTTTCTTATAATCGTGTCCTTCCTTGTTCCATTTTCTTGTTTCTTTTTTCTTCTTTTGGTTGTATCGGGTGATACGGTGGTGATAGAAACTCGTTTCAAGAATCTCGTCTCTTTTAACAGGAAACCATTAGTTGACCGGATAAAAGCTTGCGAAACTACTGTCACTGAACCGCCAATTTGGGTTAACTTGACAGAGAATTGCCATTAAAGACTGGAGGAATTAAGACGTGTCGAATCTAATGGGCGAGTTCTCACGGTTGACTTTCCAAACTTGTCTTTTTCTCGCTTATGTTTCTTTCGTTTGAAGATGAAATTCTTCCTTTACTTGACAGGCGTTTCGTTGGTATCGTGATTTTTGTGTTCGACACGCAAGGGATGAGATTCATTTCGGTATTTGGAGACAGTTTTGTCCGCAACTCGGTTTCCTGTTTTAGCCGTGAACTAGTTCAACGAGCATCGTGGTGAAATCGTTGGAAGCTTCGGGTGTTAGCTCAATTTGGAAAACACTTCACCGGTTTTATATTTTTACGACGATCTGTCGAGCAGATCAAAAGTAGCTTTAAATTTTCAGGCAATCGTCGTGTGCTCCAAACAAAAACAGAGCAGCCATTTTAGCGATGAAAAAGAAAACTACGACCTAGAAGAAAAGAACGCGCGACTCTCGCTCATACTTTCTAGAACGTCCTCTTTCGCGCAACACATTTTTATCGCAATATTCTCTAACGAGGGAGCGGTGGAAGCGTTTCTAAGGTGTTTAACCCGAAATTACCACAATTAATGGAACGACACATTTCTCGAGTCGCTCTTTGAAGGAGAAGTAAGTCTCGTAAATTTAAGTGGTTCAAACGTTATACATGCCTGTAGGATTTAACGTCAGAGTCTACCACTGAAAAAACTCTGATTACATCATTGAAACGTCGTGATTGAATTACAGACGTTTATGCGGTTCTAAGAAATTTAAATATGCAAAACTGTGCAAGATATTCAAAGTAGTAAAGTATTCGTTAGAACATTTGCGAGGCGGAGTAAATGATTTTTTTTATTTTTATTTCATTTAGCGTATGCTCACAAAAATAGAACTCGCACAAAGATCGGTGACGTAATTATGAGATTTTCAAGTTCTCACCGCAGATTTTAAACGGCGTTCCTAGAGTCTTAGAGTTTGACTAGTGGCGCAGTACTATGCGAGTTGGCACGAATCGTTCGTTGCCTCAGTGTGCTATATAAATGAGAAGAACCATTTATTCTCCGACAGATTAAAATAATCTAAAAGGGAGAGCCGACCGAGAGGTGTCTGACCACCGAACGCCCGATTCTACTTGATTCCGCTGTACTGATTTCCGATTCTCGATTCACATTCCTCGTTTTCATTATCACAGTTTTATCGTTCAAATTTTTGCCGAGATAAGATGGATCACTTAACACTCATATACGTACACAGAGTATAAATTGTCTAAGTTTAGTCGATTATTTTATCTATTGATCTTTGTGGATTCAAGATACGACAGATTTTATACTAAGATATCTACTATTTGTTAAACGGATTACGGATATTTATGGAAATGTATACTTTTACGAATATAACTGAAAACGTTGAACCTAACTAGAAATTTCTTTCGCTTACTAAATATTACAATATCTACGTTGAATATTTCATATAATTTTCAGTGCTTCGCGCATTCTCTATATTCTTGCATCTTTAAATTCCGTATAAATACATAAATATCCGCACGCTATTTATGATAAATGTGCGTCCATTTACGTCATTAATTATTCTCTACTCTACTATATATAATATATATTAATATATATATATATATATATATAACCTTCCGCGTTAAGAGGTTAAAATTCAGCTTCCGAAAAGATCTATCGATGTTACAATGTACCCTTTACGATTCAGCAATTTTCGCGTTACATGAACTCGCAACGATGCATCGAATTATGAATTTTGCGTAGCTGTTAATAACTCCCGTATCGCGGTGGCTCGGTTTTAAAACCGATATTCGATAATCTGATCGGATTAAAGCTTGAAATGCACGCGCGCACCGGCAGAGAGGCGTTCCCGTATTGTGTTTTCGAATAATTACCGCTCACGTTTGTAATCAGCCCGCGTGTACTCTCTTTTTTCTCCTCTCTTTCTTTCTTTCCTCCATGGAGCTGCATCGAGAGCTGGCAAGGTGATGTAACTGGCCGCGTATGCCCACTTGGGTACGGTCAAGCGTGTTGTTGTTCCTGAATCTCATTACATCCTTCACCGAGCAATGAACAAAAGCAGACCGAGATAAAGTACCGCGAACTGCATCGCTCCGAGCATTTGCTCCAGCTCTGTCTGGTGATAGTCGCGCGTAATGGAATTTTTTATACCTTTCCCCTATGCTCGTCTGGTTTTCGATTTTTCCACCGACGCGATAACGTTTCGTTGCTTTTGCCAAATCTCAGGGGGCTTTCGCGATGCAGCTTTATATTTTCGTCGTATCGCTAGAAACGAAAATTACAGACTAACGTGATAAGTCACAATCCCTAGTTTTTACAAGGAAGCATTTTTACAACGCGTTGTCGATCGCTCTCGTATTACTAAATAATAAGATTTCCGATTCGGCCAAAAATTTTGCCAACTTGTCGAACCGCCACTTATCTATGCAAGATAGGCCAACGATTTATGACGATACGAGTCGACCGATTTACCGAGCAAAGTTCACTGCTACGTCTATTATTAAAGTTGGCCGGAATCTGAATCGCCGTCGCAGTTAAGTCAGCGGCCCATTGTGTTTTGTGGCATGTGAACGTTGCGTAGCGTTCTCGACAGAGATTTATTACAGGCGACGTTGATTAGGTATCGCGCTAGATTTAATTAAGTGGCTACATTCGTTTAATTTATCGGCAAGAAAAGGAAAAAGGAGAAAGAAACACTTTCCTCTTGCCTAGTTTCCTACTTGATGATGATGCTTTAAACTCCGTCTAATCGGTACTAATAGTCGTCGAAGAAGCGAAACTAGGGCAAAGCCCGATTCAGAACGTGGCAGAAAGGCCGTACCGATGAAAGTTCTCCGTTTCCGAACTTAATGCCTCTTGACCAGTTTTCACAGCTTATTATTGATGATTCGTTTCTCCTGAGAAACGGCCGACTCGCTCGATCACGTACTCAGAACGGTCTTATTTTTTCGCTGAAAGATTTATTACTTGCTCGAATCTGTCAGACTCTTAAGATTCTTCCTTTCAACCGTCTTACTCATCTCCATGTAGGAATTGCTCAATTGCACAGTATCTGTCGATCGATTAGCTTCTTGACACCATGCGAGATGTATACGCGTTACGTACTAAATACTTGCTTCCTCAGGAGATTTGTAATTCTGATTAGTTATTTGCTCTACTCGTAGCATACGTACACGTCATAATTAGGTATAATACAGGATTATAAGTTCGAGCAATTAAAAAGCCATTTCAATGCTACGAATCTTATAAATCTTGTCATTTCTTGTCGCTTTCGTAAAAAGCAATTCAGCATCTTTAACCTCCGCGTTACTAGATTTCAATATCTCTCCACCAAGTGTTCGTCGCATTGCATAATTGCTTACATCGTAAAAAAAATTGTAACGATTTGCTCGCGGTTAACTTATTTATGATGGAACAAAATTTCATAATTGGATTTATACGAAGATTATAAAGCCTTGATAAAGCGGAAATCTCACTGTTTTTCTCTTGCGACGTTTTCACATAGGAAAGTGTGTGCCCTAACGCGAATCGAATATTCCTTATAACGTAAATGTCTGTTGGATCGTGTTTACTAAAAACTGTATCGTAACATTTTATTTTCCCGATTCAGACGGTAAGGGGCTACGTAAGATAGAACGACGGAAGGAAACGTTTGTGAACGTTGTCGACGCTGACCTACGGAATTTCTTATTAACAGGTTAACGATATCTTCGAAGCGAACGTTGTTTGCGTTGTAATCGTATGGTATCACCTGCAGTGAATCCGCGGTTAAAGTTTCGTAGACCAAGCCCGCGAGTTTCGGTTGGTTTAGCAGTCAACTTGCCTCGGTGTTCACGGAAGCTATGGTGGAATAGCTGAAGTTGCTTCGATTAATTCTCGTTTCTGCCCGCGCGGGAAGTTGATGGAGCGCCCACGGCATCAGTGTCTGCGTATTAAATGCTCATAAATCCGAAGCACCTGCTAGCTAAATCTCCAGTCGCGAGTTGAATTTCGTAGCTTCGTTTCCCGCTTAATGGCCGCATTAAGCCTGGCGAAAGCTGGCATATTCTGTTTTCCTATTTCCCACGTTTCCACGTGTAACGAGAGCTTAATATTTTCAATGAATTTCTACCGAAGAAGTTTTAGATTCTCGCTGTAGTTAATATCCCATGACATATTCTCAACAACGAACAGATAATACAATTTGGTGCATAATTCTTCGAGAATCGTTCTTTTGTTTATCGATATTAGATCCGTTTTTATGGACCGCCGCCGGCTAATCCTGTTCGCAGTTCACTGGCATGTAAATAAAAATATCCGGAACTCGGTTTCTATGCGGCGTACCTTCTACGCTTCTTTTTCTCGTGTTTTCACTCCGTTCGGAAGCAATTAGCGCCGGTCAACGTATTCTCATTCAGTGAAAAGATAGAACGCTTATGGAGAAGATATTCTATCATTGTCGATAAGCTGATAAGTGTCACGTGTTGTGCGGTGAATCACTGTCTCGAGTCAATTAGATTAGATTATTTGTATCTTTTATGAAAATTAGAACGCCGGAAGATAAGATTGAGCAACGTCTCATCTATCAACTCGACTATTGTTCGTGTAATTCGCGTCGAAACAATCCACACCAGTGTCCTCTTGATTAACTCTGTATTGTCTTGCAGGTAGCGAAACACGTCGCCGGTCTCAGACTTCAGAACGTCCAAACACGCAACCTGACTCTACGAGTAACACACCGGTGAACAACCAGTGACTTTTTCGATAGAAACCGGATGCTCCAGTTCGCGTCGCTGGAAAACGTCGAAACGACAGCGAACGAATAGAAACAAAGAATTCTGTCATAACGTAGCGTGAAAGAACGAAGGATCAAACATGATGACGACTCGTATGCTGCTGCAAGAACCTGGGTGGAAGATCGAGCGCAAAGGTTCGGCGTTGTTGCTTCGAAGGGACAGCTCGCATCTGAAGAGCGGTCGAGTCTGTTTCCGGTGCGACGTCGAAGTGCATGAATTCGAGCGTGACGAGGATTACACGATCGAGGCGGAACCGGAGGCAGCTGCCAGTCCGCTGGCAATGTGTGCCAGTTGCTTGGCGGCTCTCTGCGTGACCGTGATTCTACCGTGGCTGTTGATCGGTGGTTAAGCACGCCTCGGCGAACTGACGATTTTGGGGGGGTGTTGGGCGATCGTATAACCTCTGGCAACGGAAGTCGTCCGAGGATTCCTCAAAGAGAACCGAACCATTGCTAGGCGCGTACGTCGAACACAGAGAGGTCGTTGACTATGAAAGGTCTGTTGGAATCGCTGGTAGATGGCAGACGAAGAGAATCAGCTGGATTTAAGGATTTGTTGAAGAGATTCTCATCGAGAAGCTCGACATGCAAATGGATAAAGTTCCTAAAAGGCGGTGGTTTCGTTAAAACGGGAGTTTCCAGATTATATATTGATAACGTATGTAATTATTTCTACGATCGGTGTGACTTCCTTGAAACGAAAGAAACACGAAGGAATTTCGTGAAATGTCTTTGGCGTTTCTTTCTTGCAGAGAGAAAAACGTATTTTTGAACGGGAGCGATTAAGCCTCGTCTCTAAAAGACCCAACGACTTTATGTTTATTCGTTGATCTTTGTCGTTTGCTTTAAGTTTCCGTTCCGTAGCGAGAAACACGGCCCCACGACAGAAACGCGGCCTTTAGATGGACTCGCGGTTCGAGTAGATTTTCTGAAAGTCGAGAGAAAGAAAACTGCTCGGTATGGACGTTCTGCATAGATGCGGAAAACGAGACGGAGAAAGAAAAAACACATCAAAGGCAGAAGGGTGTATCCGAGCGTACATTAAACCTCCTTACTCGTTTGATGGTATCGACAAATCCTCCATGTAGTCTCTGAAACGAAGGAGATCTTGTGCCAAACGAGAGTACAGTACTGGAGATATTCGTTGAAACCTTTCGTGATTCGCAGTCCGCTTACTTTTGCACACGCAAACACACGTTCTTTTCTCAATACTAGCTGCATCGCGGCCAGAACGCGCGTGCACTCGTGTACACGTATATCTTCCTTCTCTTCTTCTATCGATGTTCCGTGTAATAATCGAGTCGTTACATATCATTCGAACGGGAAAATACAATTCACATCGGCCTTGTTCTCCTCCTTCGATATCGTTTCGAAACAATAATCTTACCGTTGCGTTGAGCGAATTCCGGTTCTATCCCGACGTCCGCGTTCGATTCTCCCGATCAATTACATATTTTTCGCGGCCGAAGTCCGAAGACTCGGTAAAACTTGCAAAGTTCTGCAGCGTGCCAAGTCAGCAAATGGAAAAGTTGGAGATCGACGAACCGGCGTCGGATTGAGAAATCGAGCGAAGTTTCGAACCCGTCGACTATCGATAACGTTACAGTCCGTTGCCTGCCGAACAAATTTCGAGAAACCAGAGAGAACCAACGGTACGTCGAATAAATTTCGGCTGAACGTCATATTGGATCCTTGGGTCTGGAAAAATCTTTGTCACGATAACAGCGCGATTTTAAATGACGCGTTGTAAATAACGAAGCATCTATAGCCGAATTTGAAATTGTGAATTTGTATCTGCGAGCATCTTTAAACGCTTCGAATATCGTTGGAATTACTGGTGCTTTCGATTAATTTAAACGCAGACTGTGGCGGTGTTCTCGCGACCAATTTACACGAACCCCGAATCTGGTAAAACCCGCAGAGCGTCTTCGATAAATCATCTGTGTGTACGGGTGCGGAATTTTGAGAGTGAAAGAGAGAGAGAGAGAGAGAGAGAGAGAGAGCAAGAGATTTCTAAATATAAACCGATGATTGATCGTACGTGTATAAAAGAGGTGTATTCGGAGAGAACACGAAGATACGAAAGTCTGGGATAACGTGTGAGGTTCTATCAAACGATTCCAATCAATCAGTGTAAAATACTATTTGTTTATATTTCTAATAAAAACCTGAACGAACTGTATGGTGGTGATTCGTGTATATTACACTTTTGACCTTACTCTTTGCGGATATTAATCATCGTTACTCTCTTTGCATTTGTACATCCTATTTCTATGTCGACGAGCAAGCATTTCGTATTTCATATATATATATATACACGCTTTTAGTTTTCGAAACGAAAACAGGCAATGCTTGCATCCTTCTTTAATCCCATCACCGATCGATTTCGATTGCCTTGCAATCGTAGCGTAGCCGGAGCCAATTTGCATGGTGCAAATTCCACGTTTGGATTTTCTTTTCAAGCGAAATGACTTGGATAATGGTTTTAATACGTTCCCGGTGATAACAGCCGCGTTGCCAAGGTAAAGAGTGTCCGGTTGTATGGACGCGGTGCCTCGAATATTCGTTTCCTTTCTCACTTCCTGTTCCCTTTTGTTGAAAATTTCTCTCGAAATTGTTTAAAAGATTAAAGACACCATAGACGTAGGACAAGATAAATATACACACGTTGATAAATCGTCGTTAGAACTTTGCGCATTAGCCTCGCTGGGTTCGTAAGTCAAAAGGAGTGTCTTTGTTTTTAATGGATCGCATCCTATCGATACATCGGTATTTTAATCATTTCCAGGGATATTGCCGCAAAAAGCCAATAAACGTCACTTGGAACGAGGACGAAGTCACCGAAGTGAAAAGAAAAGAGGTCGTGTAAATTTTGTCCAACCCTGGTTGCTCTTTGACGTCCGACCGTGAAATTCTCAGTTAACGCGATCGCATAAATATACATCGCGGTTTTCGCTGTTCCTATTTTATTCGTTCGTGAATACGCGCGACATCAGGACAGATTTCCGTGACCGTACTTTTAGCCAGCAATTTCCGGAAGGCGGCCGCGATATCTCTGTTTTGTGGAAACAATCAGCGATAATAATAACGATCAATGTTTGTTCAATGTTGACTGCACGGGAAACAAGTTAAAAAAGGAAACCTTTCGGTGGAATTATGCAAGCGCTGTCAAGGTCATTGACAATGGCCAACTTCGATTTCGTAGAACTAGATGCCATTGTTTGACGATGTACTATGTCGAGTATCGCTCGATGCATAGCTGTAAACGTCGCGTTATTTTCTCGGTACACGTTGAAAGTAGTATCAGACAAAGACGGGTAAATAAAGCATCGATTTTAGTGTAAATGTTTGAACAGATTTCACTGATGTGCATTCCTTCCTACCGTCTATAAGACTCGAATAACTAAAGCCATCTTCAAGGCGAAATATGTACTTGATATTCCTTCTCGGTTTCAGTTAAAATATCGCCGTGGAAATATATACGTGAAATGACCTTGAAACGACCTCCAGAGACCTCCGAAATACCTTCGAACTGTCAACTCATCGATTCTCGTTTCTAATACGATTTTTGTTTTGTGGTCTTTCTTTTTGTTCTCAAGTATACAAGTATACAACTCCATCGCAATTATTACGATCAAATGATTGCGATAGAGTTAAAAATTCTGGAATATTCGAGGCGCGAGCCGAAAGACAAAGTCGAAGTACAAGTATAATCCAAAGACGTTCTCGTCTCATTTACGTAACGCCTTTCCCTAGTTCGAAGAGAGTTATCACGTTTCAACGGCGGGCAAGGTTATTAAATATATTATTTAATGTCAGCTATTTCCATATCGAAGTGAATCACTGGTTTGGTCGGCTACGGATAATCTGGATCGAGGTGAACCAGAAATTTGAACGCGCGAAAGAATACGATAGCCGTGATCGGTCTCTTAGCGCGTGTATCTTGACATTTAAACAGTGTCCCGACGGGATTCGGCGACGATCTCATAATTATGCCGAGTCTTCGCGGCTGTCTCGCTTTTCAACGATATTACGATAATTTATTTTCGAATTAGAAAACAAGTCTTGAGACTATAACCGTTCCTGCATGACGAAGGAACTCATGAATTTCAAATGTAGAGAATGTTTTATTCGTTTCAATACTGTTGAAATTTGCATGAAGTTTCTTTGAGCTAAGTCATCGCTGTAAAACAATTTATTTAAATGTCTCACGGAAGGAAATTTCTCCTCCTTTTTCGCTTTCACGTTAGTTCGTTCGGTTCGGGACACGTACGAGGATAATGAAGGTTAATTAGATAGGTTGACGTATCAAGCGTTAAATTAATCCTTGCACGTTATCTACAGTCTCTTGCGGAATATATTCAAGCATGACAGCTGATTGCTACAAATTGGCTTCAATTTCCTTCAATTTGCAAGCGACTAAAAAAAAAAAAATTCACGTACCGTGGGCGGCATCTGCCGACCGACCAAACTCGTGCGTAGATAAAGTAGGCACTTACGTAGGTAACGTAGCGTTTCGTCTCGTTTTTCACGGAAACGTTAGTACCGAATTCGTCGACAGATGGCAGGACGACGCTTCCTCGTGTGAATTTCAATTCGTTCTCCAGTTCACGGTCATATGTGTGTCAGCTTGTTGTTGTGCTCGCGTCGTGATTTAAATTAATTAGTATGTACATACATAATTCCTTAATGTTTGTTAATCAACATGTGAACCCACAACATTCATACCACCTACTAAGGTAACGCTTCTCTGCCGCTCGTCTACTCTAGGACTCTTGATATTATTATTGTATAAGAATTTCAAACGATGGAACGTTAACCATCTTTCGTAATAGCTACTGCAAAATGGTGTCCATTGTAGAACTAACTCAATTCGATTGTTTTTGTTTCAGTTGCCGGATCTGAACAACCTCGATGAAAAGGTGAGTGCTACCAACGAATTCCCATTCACCTATCTCACATTAATCGCAATATCTTCTGGGCAAGTGAAATCTGAGATCTTTTCGTTTTTAACGCGATGAATATCTCTGTAATTGCTGAAACGTATTTGAGGAATTTCATATCGTGCTAGCTATCGAGCCTGGATATTCATCTCGCCTCAAAATTCGTCTGTTTTCTTTAATATCGTATAATATCGTGTATAACTCTGGCGATATCACGTTCGAGGGGAGTTTGTGTTAATTGTTAGATACAAGATTTTATGGTGGCTTAAATATTCGAGGCAGTATTGAAGTGCTACGTGCCTGGAATCACGAATAAGCTGTTCGTGAATGAATTAAGCTCACGCAAAGAGACTTATGTAATCTCCGTGAAAAAGATACACGTGAAACCATTAAGAACGTCTCGAGGCAGAAGTACGCGGCTTACGATCGTCGTTAATGCTGGTAAACATCTTTGAAAGCTATTCTCGCGCCTCTTGACCTGCGCGCGCATGTCCCTGAATTTGTTTCGCGGATTATTTTCGGCGCGCTATTAGAAACGGGATTTTACTTTTTATACCAAAGTGATACACTGGTACTTATACCACCGTTTAAGAGATTAAGAATTATCGTGTTAGATAGTATTATATAGCTTTCTTCGCGAGATAATGCATGTTACATTTGAATTTTTACTTACTTAATATTTTTAGTTTTATAATCCATGAATACGTCTTATTGTAAAATTTGTAATTAACCTTAATCGAAGAATAATCCTGGGAAATCGTCGACATACAGGTTCCGTTCTGACATTTTTTTCACCCTAATAACCATCCATTATGGAGTCAAGCTTGCTTGCGTTTGAGACGTAGCAATCACAGGATTTAAATAGGTCCATTGAATTTCCATAGCATCGTTTTGTTCGCTTTTGCTGAGTTTTGTTCCGACGGTATTAGAGCGAAAGGATGGTATTGGTAGCAATTACTCTAATGCAAACTTGCACGAGAGCCAATCGCTCCTGCCTCGTCTTCCTGTGTACGAACTTAATACCCGTTTCATCATTCGCGAGTTAGAGCATGGAATGTAGCCTATCTCGATGAACCGCTTCTCGAGTCATTTAATCGGCTATTACACAGAACACCGAACCCCGTTCTTAAGCATCCTCGAACGCACAGTAATTCTAGTCATCAAGCAATCGATAAGATCGATCTTGCAATTTCGACTTACTGACATAGACTCATTAATTTGTTTACGACGCGTTTATGAACTTAAAAACAAGAAAGAAACTGAAAGCCATTTCTTATCGGGGCTACTTATTTAGGCCTGTAATCGCACCTGCTTTGTCTTTTCAATCCAGTCCATCAACTTTGGTAAACTGCGCAGGTGTTCTTTCATTGATACATTAATCCTTCGTCGGTACGTTCTATTTATTAATACGCAGTTTATTGTTGACGATATTTATAGCAGACAGTTGCAAATATAGTACGTTTAAGTAGAATTGACCTTCCATGCGCAGACATACTCTTTTATATCTACTTGATAGCTGTTTATACTGTAGCGTAATTTTTTTTTACTCTTACACGCTTCCAACAAGTCTAAAAATATTCGGAGAAATTTATCGACGTGTCCTGCTGGTTATATAATGCTTCGTTCAGTCAAATGTTAGGAAAGGCAATGTTTTTTTTTTTTTTTTAAACAAAAGTAAAAGTTCGGCGGGGAGAAATTCAAGAGTGAAATTCTGCTCGAACCATTCGTAATCTAATTTATCTACTATTCTCTCTATTATCTCTATTATCGTATCGTTCCACGATTTGTCAGAAGGTCAGTGGCCTAATATTTTATTACAATGATCGAGCTGTCTTTCGTCAATTTGATCGTTTAATAGATACAGCCTGCCATTCATTCCGATAGTTCTCTCGCAAAGGCTACAGTTTCCAGAGGTGTTTTAAAACTGATTATCCAGGAAACTAGCCTGGCGTCGTGCACGCCGAATCGACAGAACATAGGTGGAACCATGCGGAAACGAATCATTAAGATAATTGATTGTGAAACTACGCGCGCACCTTCGATCGGCGAGCTACACGTGAGAAAAAACACGCTTTATTACTCGGTTTAAGCGTTGTTCCTATTTTCTATTGCAATTACATTGATGAAAGCAGAGAGCAGTTTAAACAAAGAACGAGTGTTTCGATGAAATAGCTACGTGACTACTGTCACGTTAATATTATTAATGAGATGCCATACAAAAAGTGTAAATGATCGTGCGCTATGAGAGTTATCTCTTTTTTCTTTGAATTTTTTTTTTTTTTTTTTTTTTATTTGAATACGCATCGTGATCTTCTCGGTGATTTCCATACTTACCTGTTATGTATATGTTCTTCGGTTAATCGAAAGGAATTCGATCGAACGTTCTATTAAAAATGAAATAACGCTCTCGATCGAGAAACGTACGTACATACATTACCTCCTGTTTGTTTTCCGTGTCGTCGTTTCCAAGAGTCGTTGGTGTTCGATTACTTGGAAAACACCGTTTGACGGAAAACGAATTAGTTTCGTAGAACAACGAGACCACCGTTCTTCCTGCGGAAACGAGTTCTACGAACGTTTCCAATTATACATGTTTCGAGAGCCTCGAGAAATTCGGTATTTGGACTGCCACGTGAACGTGACAAATTCTTCCGCTGTTCCGTGAATTGTTCGAACCTTGCGTTTGATAGGAATATTTTCATCCGCATACATATACGTATACACATATATATCACACGCGATGTATATATAGTAAAGGTATAATTCAGTTTTCATTTTTCCAGCTGCACCATCGAGTTATTCAAGCGATATTTTATTCATACCGTTACTATGGGATTCTGGAGTATCTCGAACGTTATAGACATTATTGTAATATTATGGTCGCATCCAAGTAACGTACGAGGGAGTCCTACACCGTGCATCTTTATGCAATTTCATATTTTTACGAGAAATTGAAGAGAAATAGAAGCCTTAAGAATCTTCGATTATAACTAGCAAGTTCAGATTAAAACGTTTGATCTGAAAATTTCAACCGACTGTGAAAATCGACGTATAGTACCGTAATTAATTATGAGTTAAGGTCGAAATTTACGAAGATCGTTGTTATCAACTGATTCGTATTAAGCTGAAACTTGTAAGAACAGTTTGCCACATCGATCGTAATCTTCCTAAACGATGAACGTTCTCGCGGTTGCGTGCGTTTACCTAGACCTGCGCAACACCACGCGTAATCGTCCTCACCGCGTTATGCAATTCAGCTCGCGGAATAATTCCCTCCAATTCCACGGCGACTTTACTCATTATCTACTTAACTCGGTCATCGAACTCTCCGCTGCTTTTTATCGCTGTTCCCGCGTTTCTTCTGCGCTGCGTTTTCTTCGAAATTACAGGAAGGAAAAATAGAAAGAAAAAGAAGATCGACGTCCGCCAGCTGTTTCGCGTAACGATCGCTTGATTGCGAACTTCACGCGATTTTCACGCGATTTTCGCGTAACAAGTTTCCCGGTATTCGGGTTAATGTGTTTTGGCAGCTGAGAATCGGTCGTTGAGCTCGAGGAAATTTAGAAGAAACGATGAAATGTATTCCAAAATTTCGCTTTTGCAACGGTGTTTCGAAACAGGGCGCGTTCGCACACGATCCGATGTAAATAGCGAGGGAATTACGGAAGGAAAGCGTGTTTCGATTAATCAATTTACAATTCTGAGACGACTTAAGATTTAACCTGTTCGTCAAGGAAGGCAAATTAGCTCGTCACCTATTATTAGATTGTCTTCCGAGTAGATCCGATTAACACTGGTGCTTTAATATTATGTATCTAGGTGTGCTATATATAATTAATTGGCAAATCAATAGGATAAAAATAAATAAGTATAGGCAATCATATTTCTGTCTCGATGAGAGTAAACATCAGTACCGGCAAAAACACTTACCCTGTTTTAGTAATTGCAAAAAGAAAAGTAATTGCAATTCTGATACCAGGCGTTTCGATTGGTTCTAGTTCTACCGTTAATAAGTGAAGCATTCACCAATCAAGTTATGGAAAATCTTTAGTACTCGCGATCAATTATTTTCAATTTTTGCGTTTACGCGAAAATATTTCGAAATTTTCAGACAAACATCACGTAGGCGCCAGGGAAGAATTTTTCTTGCTGTTTGCGCTGATTTTCGAGACGGATAATTTCTCGTAAACAACAATAGCCGTCATGATAAGCTGGCGTTTAGTTAAGTAAACCGGACAGAAATCAGCAAACATTGTCGCTAATTATATCGAATTTAGAAGAAGCCCTAGTTTTCGTGCCAACCGACGCGACAGACTACGCCGTAGGCTTGAACGACCGTCCAGAATTTGTCAATTCGATGTTTTCTTCGCTCCTTTTGGATCCAACGTTGGACGAACCTCCCTTCCCACGGATTATCCGTGATTCGGGCCCACGCGCGAAAAACGCGCGAAATAGCTCGACGACCCCGCTCCGAATCGCTAGACGGGAATCAGCCTCGACGCATGTAACGATCATAACTACGAAGCCATAATACGCAGTGGTCAGTGGAACAGATATACTTAGGACGTAAATTCGAGCATTCAGCGGCGATACTCGGTGTTGCGATCGTATTTAGGGTTGCACGTGGTATACAGCCCTTTGAACTTCACAGTCGAAGGGGTTTCTGCAATAAGGAGTCACTTTCTTCCATTTGCTAGTAATTCGAGTGAAGCTATAAAAACTAACTGAAAATCGATCAAAATCGAATGACGTTGGAACCGCTTAAAATCTACCTCTACATATTTTCATATTTAAGGTATTCGGAAATTACGTATAGGTGGTAGAATGGCAAAATTAAGATCTTAGATACGAAAAACAAATCTTCTATTTTATATCTGGTGTAAAGATTAGAATGCTCGCATTAGGAAGAAAGCCTTCAACTACATATATGTATATCCAAGTTCGCACAGCCTGCGAAATGTCTCGGGCTGCTTATTTCAATCATGGAAATACCTCGATTTTAATCCTGATCTAACTCATAACATTGTTTGCCATCTAATATCTCTTGCACAAAGTACACGCAGCGATACAAAGACACCGAAGATACTGTACGTGCCCCTTGAAAGTTAAATCGCGCGCGCGTTCTTGCATAACCGTTTCACGCTCGCGAGAGATCCGTCGCGGAGAACAGCCGCGTTTGCATATGTACGCGAGCGGTGTTGCGCGCGACTGGCTACGCTCGGAACCGGCCGTAGGTGCCTTTAGAGGTTAAGAAAATATCTGTGTCACCCGTACCGATTGGCCGACCGGTTGCCAGATAGTCGTTATATACAGGATGGAATTTGCATGCATATTCAAGCGACTGTCGGCGCCTGCTGCAGCGAAGCATCGAGGTCGTGGTTCGATCGAGGAGCTCGAACTTCCACAATACGTCAAAGTGTGAGGAGGAACGACCACTTTTCGGTGAAAGTAAATGTCTGAACTGAACGATCGAAAGAACCTTGTTACGTACATTTTTTCTTTCTTCTTCGTCGGCTTTGTTGGAGCGTCTGCTGGAGGAATTCGGGAAGTTTCGTATCTTCGAGATAGAGAGATCGATTTTGATAGGTTTTATCGATGATTAAATGCCGGTCTTACGCGCATAGTAACATTGAATCGCAATACGAGTTACGGTTAGGACACGAGAAGAATATGTCTGTGACGAGGTTTAGAGTTTCAACTTCGACTTTAGCTTCGATTCTTCGGTAAGGATTGGATAGAACAGGTACAGAATTGGTACAAATTACGTATAATTTTCATTATCTCGAAATTGACGCAGTGTCGTACCAGCGAACAGATGAAACTTAAATATTCGGTGAAAGAATAAATATACGAAAGGGTGTCGATATCGCTTACTCAAGAGATATTTCTTAGCAACCGATTGTTAATAAAGATACGCGCAAAGCGTGCTCCATTTATACTCCATTAAGTACGCTTAAGTCCTCTTCGAAATTCTCGCAGAGTTAGCAAGTGTCTCTTCAAATTGTAAACATGCTCCTTAGAAAGTTTATGTAACTTCACTGCTTGCTTTCCTAATCGTCTACAGTCTTCCTGCTTGATCCTCGAAATTCTTGATTAATTCCTCTGAATAATTATCACGCGAAACGAAACATGCCTCTTTCACAATCACCCCTTATTTCCAACAATTCTTTCGCCTCGATCCTGTGGTTTAAATCAGACGTCAAACGAACCAAATCGGTGGCGGTACGTCGCGACGCCTCGATTTTGCGCATTGTGTGCAAATTGAAGAAGAACGCGTGTACACACCAACGCGACTAAAGATCGGCACAAACAACCCCACGCGGTGCTCACCTATTAATCGTGTAATAACACGACACACACGAACGACCCGTATATGGTTGGTCTTGATAGGTAACAGTGGTTGCCAAATCGCGATTGCTATTAATAAGTATGTAAGATACTCATTTGCGTAACGATCGTCGTGAATTTTCACGATCAATCGGTCGTTGGTCAAGACTATCCTTCGATTTTGTCTCTGATCAGCAGCGATATTTAGCAACTTTGTTAAAAATTGATGGCCCGAAAGGACGATGACGATCGAAGAATAGAATTATGAAAAAGTAGTATTTCCATCGCTCATTAGATACAGTGTCTTCATTTGGAAAATCATAGTATTAGGTTGTCCGAAAAGTGTCTTTCTTTTAATGTGTCTTTATACAAACATGAAACTTAATCTGTCGAACGCTGTGTTCTTTATCTTGATAGAACAAAATTGATCATACGTAAGTCGGTAAAATAATATAAATTATTTCCTTATAAAACGAAAGAAACTTATCGGACGATCTAATAAATTGGTCACGCGCGGTTTACCCAAGCGCCAAGCGATACCTGTTCGAGCGATCGTCGATCGTTGTCTGAAAAGTAAAAGAAAAAAAAAAGAAAATCGTAGGTTGTTCATAAAGGGCATTGTGATACACTCTATCGTCTGTACGATCGATATATCGTTATATAATTATAGAACGATCGTGAATCATGTATGACGAGCGTCTCATTGATGTGATCGAATTAAGCGGTTATAAATAGATGTTTGTTGGTTACTTGTAGCAGTCTAGTGCTTTAATATCGCTACCTACGATCGATCAGATACCTCTGCCGATTATTATTGAATGACGCGATGGCCTGGTATATAGATCGTTTCTCTTAGTACCTGCTTACGGTTAGCCGTTTCGTGCTTACGCAAAACGAATGTTTGCTTGGATGCAGACGGTGTTCGCTTGTTTGCGGTTTCCTCAGGTTGCCCACGTGTCTTTTAGCCGGCGATAAATATAGACGATTATTAGGTGCACCTCGAGAAAAACTGACCTCGGACTAGAGGCAAAATGGTAAACACTGTGCGGGTCTGTTCCGCGAACGCAACATAAATTAAACAGCCGATAAATGTAAGACAAGTTATACGGGACACTTGTGTTCGATGAACCACTTCTGCGTCGTTTCATTATCGTGTCTCGCGTCTTTGCTCGCTCGAGGAACAATCGGCCGAGTTCCTGGCCGACCGAGGGTGAAAATGTGAGAAAACGAGACGAGGTATATACAATGTTGAAATTTATTGTTCATTAATAACACAATACGAAATATACTATCTGCAAAATTGCAGTCTACAAGTAGAGTAAAATCTGTTCGTTCAAGGCCTCGTTCTCACGAAAATCGTGTTTGAAGGTGTCTCAAAATGTGGGCATAGACGATGGATTTTTCAATCCGGTGATCAGGATTTGCCAACACTTTCTGTACATCGTATTCGGACAGTCTTTCCTCGATGATCGATAGGTGAATAAATATACTAAGATCCGTCGATGAAACGAATATAAATAGTAGAAGTTCGTTCTATTTATTGGGACAAAATTGTATTTACAATTAGCGTCCGATTAAGTGGAATCTCATGGAATCCATTTTATCCGAACTTTCTGAAATGTCTAACATGTACGTATGCGAATTCCTACGCATGAACGTATGAACGAGCGTCGTTGAAGGGTGTCGTTCTATAAACTGCGGCGGGAGAAATTTTTCGAGTACGATTGTGATACGGTGTTGCACATCTGGAACGATATTCGATCGCCTTGCGTCCAGATTGCTCGCAACGATACGCTGTGACGAGCGCACTGCAAGTCGGTGCTACGAGACGCTAATAAAGTCGATCGTTCTATCTCTGCGTATTCTCGCTATGTATGTATGTATGTATACCGTGTAGCACACGCATGATAATTACTCGTGGTTGGATTCAGATTGAAACTATCAGGTCATTGCGGCTCGCTTTAGCGCTTATTGCACGCTCGATTATAAGCATCGAATAATATTCCATCGTTGACATATCGAATAATTTACCTGTTCTATTAACCTCTTGAACGATACTGGTAAACACGTCGATTTAAATATCGTTCAAATACTCTGTTTATGCCATGTTCTGTATATACAAGTCGTCAGAATGTCGCGCTATTTAAAGAAGAAAGGAGCGGGGGCAAGCAAAGCATTATAGCTAGTGTGAGATGTGGGAACGTAGAAGAGGGAAATAGATATTGGAGGCCGGAAAGGGAAAGAATCTATGAGAGGAATAGCGGGAGGTTGAAACATCTGGCGGAGGACTGCACAGGAGCGGAAAGAATCAAAACAAGTGTGGAAAAGATTCTGAAGGATAAGAGGTCGGAACAGGTGAAGGAATGGTTAAGGAAGATAGAAGGAGTAAGTAAAGAAAAAGATGGAGAAAGAAGTGGTCGAAGGAATAGCAAAGATTAAAAGATGCAATACGAAGACGGTTAACAGCAGAGGTGGTTGGCAGAAATAATAGTCTTAGAATAGGAAGAATTTCTAGTGTTGACTCTTAGTACGTAGTAACTAGGTTAAGGATAGCATAAGAATAAAGTATGATAGGATGAGTGAGAAGATCCGACGAGGAAGTGGGTGGTTTAAAAAATTGTAACTAAGTCGCATTTCTTGGCCACGAGTATGGCTGAATAATTTATTAACATGTTGTGCGCCGTATCGCTTGTTTATGAGCGATATTTTCCTTCGTGTAAGTAGAATTTCACGAATAATTCATTGGAATTTACACAAAGTTAACAAGAGGATTGTAACAGACAGAAATATATAGAAATTTATTATTATTACTAGATATATTGAATTCATGCTGGTTATGATTAGTTTGTTTGTAACAGAATCATATGATATCAAAGAATAAATAGAACGAATGTGTGATGTGCAAAACAATGGATATGTTAATCCCTGGTTTAAGCATGATTTGACGAAACACAATGAAAATTATCGTAAATAATGTATACAGAATTGTTTCACGAATAATTAACCTCGATGCTTTATGGCGATATTCATGTGGAATACGCGATATTTCTCAGAGAAATAAAAAAAATATCTATCTCCTGATCTTAATAAATTCGACCCTGAAGAGGTTAAACAATTCCTCTTCCGTTGCATAGGTCGTAAGAATTAGAACCGAGACGAGTTAATCGTGCATTCTTTCGCAGATGTATCATAAGTAGAGATTTTCGCGGCACGTTTGTTATTACCAAGCTCTAAATAAAAACGTTCAAATTATACGCGTCACTTCAGGCTCCATCGTTCGCGAATTCGTTTTCGAATTATAGCTGACGTATCCATCGAAAATGATTTCGTTGCCGTGCACAATCTCGTTACACGCGACCACGTTATACTTGGAGGAGCATTCTCCAATGCGACTGGCTCTCACGTTAATTTTGGTCATAGTACGGCTAGGAATACGTTTCGCAACATTCATCGTTCGATAATTTATTTACTCGAGCACTCGTAACTCGATTTATTTACAAAAGGAACGCGTGGTATCGATATAATTCATCAAACTCGAAATACATTGCCAATGTTGCCGCGTAGCTTCGTTAATAGCCTCGATATTTTGTTATTCCGAAACCTGTTCGTTCGATGCTCGAGCTAAATCTGCTTTCGATCCTCTTCTTCCCTGCCTCGGGAGACACGTGTCTGCAGCTATTACAAAAATAAGCGATCTCTCGCTCCAACTGCTTTCTGCTTTCTCTTGTTTACCAAAAAATGAGATAAGAAAAGTGTGTTAATGGCATTGACGAGGACACCAAATCATCTCGTCTTGATCCAATGAATTATATTTCAAAACACTTGGGAGCAGGTGTAATAGTAAAGAATCAAAACTCCTTCTGACGTCAAACGAGTACATAGAGCGAAACACTAATTATTTATCGAAACTTTGTTTGTTTGAACGAAATTTTAGTCAGTACCCAGTTAACCTCTTGTCTCGTGACTTTGTTTTTTGAATATACCCGTCAACGTTATTTACGGCTTCGTTACAATGTTTGAGGAAAAGTATTGAAATATTGTATCCATAAACTTGCTATCTCGGTGATCCGTAAGACTTGTAAATGGAATTGGAATTAAATTCAAAGCTAAGATTAAACTTTATATGTTTGATTCTGAATCATTACCACCACGAGTATGACGAGATATTCTAAAGGCAAGGCGTTGATTGAATTCGCTTGTCTAAATGCAAAATCTTCTCCCACGAATGAGAGAAGCACGGGGCAGAGAAATATAGTTTGAACGGAAGACATAGAAAACTCGTGGAATTTCAGTTAAACGAATTGTTTATCTCCGATGGATTCGAATAAATGAGCTCTACGATGGAACACGCTCGTTCTCGTCCAATCGACATCGCGAGATGTCGCGATCGAAGGTGTGTGAACGCCGGCGCCCAGGCAAGAGAAATTTTGAAATGCTGCCGCGTATTTCGTGTTCCGCGTCGAAATTCGATAAAGAGCCTCTTGTTAAGTCCCCACCCGTTTCCCCGCCTTTTTCTTGGACGCCTCGTTCTGCTCGTGGCGCGTGCTTCTGTTTGTAACGAGTGGCGCCAAACCGGCATGACAGCAGGACTCTCTGCGTCCCAGATCGAGTTATTCTATTTGTCGAGATCACGCAATCGGCCACGGCCCGTTCACGTTCTTCTGTGTATATACTGCTATATACACACGCGTGGGTACGAGGAAGAGGGCCACCACCGTTCGAGAAAACGAATGTGGAACTTTTAATAGCCGGTTTCGTGAGTCGTGCGAAGGACACGATATTCTCTCTCGAGGAGGATCTGTTTTTTTACGACAAGAGAGAAAAACAACGCCAAAGCCCGGCTGAAATTAGTCAAATTATTTAAATTTAACCCACCGTACGCTACTAGCGTGAACCTCTATTTAACGCTTCACCCGGATACTACGTCGTTTTCCACCGGTAATTTCAAGTAATTTTTCATTTTTTTTTTTTTTTTCGTATCTCATATAGATTTCGTCTTATCGAAAAAGATTAAACTGACGTGTACCAATTTACCAAACTATTCGATGATGTTCTAGAAAGTTGGGAGAGTGTGGAAGAATTTTTTGGAATTTGTGAAAACAGAAAAACCTGAAAGAAGGTGCTTGAACCTAAATCGGCACATAGACGATGTCAGTAAAAATAAGGTAGCAGACGGCGGGTTAATTAAGATCGAAAGACACAGCAGTTGCTAATCTGATATTATTTCTGCTTTCGTGTCATTTTTCGTGTCCCCTTTCAATCGAAATGAAAATTTTGTTCGAACATTTCGTAACGCATTTATTAATCGTTTCCTATTGAATCTCATTTATTTCGAGATTGTTCGTGTTGGACAGTATGTAGAATAAATTAAACAAATCGATACAAAAATCATCCAGGCGACTTGTCTAATCCTCAACATCTTCTTCCGTTTGCCTTTCAAGTCTATGATTTATCTATCGTTCACCGAAGCTCTCGAAGAGATATTTTTTTTTTTCCTCGTAGCATTATGTTGTTTGCATTGAATTATGCGAGACGACCACATGACGCAACGTTGCAAAACAATGATATCATCGGACGCCACGCGATACGCAGGTGGTGCGTTGTATTTTCGATTTTACTTTCGCGATGGGGTGACTTTCTGTGTCGATTCTCGACATCGTTTCGGGTCGTTCGAAAGATAATAAGCGACTCGAGCGACGCATTCGATGGTGGATTTTGTTGAAACGCAATTTCGTGGGGCCCGATAAACATAACTGGTTTCTGACAGCGCGACAATTTCCATTTACACGTTTGGTTATGTATATTTATGTTGATAAGTGTCTGTACAAGAAATTAGCAATTAACCAAGAATATCCTTTCCTTTTTATTTTTCACATTTACCGTGGAGATGATAAACTGCGTGAGTCGAGGTTACAATGTTGCTTTATCGTACGTTACGGCGTTAAGCTCGGAGAATAGGATAGAGAATGCGATAGAGCGTAGAATTGTTAGTAGTTTCTCAAGGATTTCATAGATGGTCACGTTAATTTAATTCTACGATTCTTGGTCGGTTCATATCAGAGTCAAGGAAGCATCCGACTTTCGATCGAGTTCGGTGCGCGTATCGAGACGTTACGCGACATATTAATCGCGACCTCGATAATTTGTAATTGCACCGATCTCATCTTTCGCATACGGTATCGCGTAATTATTAACCGATTGCGAACGGAAATAGCGCAGGATAATGTCCACTGACGTACGCATCGACTCGAACGCTTCTCAAAGCTTTTATTTTTTTGCTTGCTCGTTTGCTCGGTGAAAATGCAATTTACATTCGCATGATAACCTTAATATTCGATGTGCAACGAATGCAAATATCGATATGCAAATTCCAAGGTGACGATCGTCGCGTGCCACCTCCATTTCCAATTATCTTCGAAGATAGAAACATCGAACTTAACGATTTTCTTATTTCTCGCGTACAGCGTTTGATTTCTCAATTAGCTGGCGATTAATCGATTTCATCACGTCGTGTGGTCGCCATTCGCGTCTCTTCGTTGCTCGCGTATTTACGCGTAACACCGCCCACGCAATGCGTTTTGTCGCACGCTATCTCTTTTCCGCTCCATCTCTTCCTTCCTTCTTCCCCGCATCTACCCTTTGAACCGCGAGATTTATCTCCATTTTATTTATAATTAGCCACGCGAGGACGACGCACACGAGCAAACGAAACAGCATATTTTTCCTTGAACGTGAGGTTGTTCACGCGTCGATTGTTATGCAAAGCTTCGTCGACCATCCATCCATGCTGTCTGCGATCTCGATCATACGGTTTGTCGTCGACCACATTCCGTTGCATAGAGTATCTTGTAGCCAATGATACAATCGACGGACAGACGAGTTTACACGAAAAGAAAAAAGTTATGAAGAAAATATGGAATACAATTTTTTCACGCGAGGTTTTGTTTTCGAGTAAATGGACTCTGAACATTGACCAAAATACTCTCGGCTTGAAGAATTTCACAGTAGACTAACGTTTCCGCTGACGTGTGTATTTAGCGTATTTGATAATGGAAAACACACGGTGCAACGGAATATTCGTGGATGATACATTCGATTTCGTCGGAAAACTGAACATTTTTCCTGTTTTCTTTTTTTTTTTTTTGGATACAATTTTCTTCCAACCAATCAATTTTCTTTCAATTCTTTCTTCTAATACTCTACAAGACTCTTATATATTTTTTAGAATATACGAATAGAGTATTGATTCTATGTGATACGAATAAAAGCCTTCAGATTTATTCTATGTTTTAGATCATTTTTTCCTGTGGAATCCGCTATACACGTTAACTCAATTGACTCGAGTAGTAATCTAGACAAGGTTTAAGATGCAACGTGTTACATCGCTTTATCTCGTATTATGATAATATTGCTGCGTTATTTTCTGCGCAGGTCATGAGTGACTTCTGTGATCGCATTTACTGAAACCTCCACCATGATGTGTCGCTCGAATAAAGGACAGTCGGTTGATTGGATTTATTAAGTGGCCTCTATCAGAGCAAGACATGTCTCATCGTTGTCGCGCTACTTAGAATAAACAATTGCGCGTTCAGATTCGAAACGGCACACGAAGCAAAAACCTCGAGTCGAACGTCGTTTCGTAACGTCTCGTACACATATCATCACATTGTGACAAACTCTGCACTCTAGTTATCTTCGGATGTAGTGGTATGTAGCTTGAAGAAAATGCGTCTTTCCCTCGTTGTCGCATGACCGTCGAACCCGCCTCAATTATGTTACACTATCCGCCAAAAGTTTGGACTCGTTACACACAATCATACAATTCAAAAGGAAATGTTTATTTGGTGTTCCGCTGCTTCTGGTGAAGTCTTTGAACGTAGATTAATCAGTGTGAGGGTAATTTCTATCAACATCTACGAGTCTCAGAAGTTTGCAGTGTTGGTCGAATCTTTAGGATTCTCTATAGCACAAAGATCTACCAAATTAAAGGAAATTTCTCTATATATCCGCAATAGAATTTCTGCTACCGTGCAGGTATCTCCAGACAAAGATCTATCGAAGTAAAAGAGGATTTCATTGATATTTGCAATTTCAAATTAATAACAAAATTGATAGTTAAACTTTATTTTGGAATTCTTTTATTGATCTGTAAAAATAGCAACGTTAAATTTAAGAAACTTCCCGAATTTAATGGAAATTCAAATCTGACCGTAATCTAATCCACTCTAATCAAATCCTTCTTAATAAAGTTTGGTACTTAAATAAAGTTAGTCCATTAACTGGCGATATAACTCGAAACTTTTGCCAGATATTGTATATTTGCAAAGATGCAGTCGCATGCCAGCGATTTTTTCATCGAGTTGTTTATCATTGGAAGAGGGTTCGACGATTTATTGACGAGCGTGTTGATAAAAGCGTTACGAGCTGCGTGCAGAATGGCACCGCGAGCGTATCGATGCAGGAAAAAGAAAGTATTGCGAATTCTGGGAGGAAGAGAGACGGGAAAGAGGGTCGTTTCATCGACGTATGTAGGAAAAATTCGATAAGACCTCGTGAAAGGGGCACTTAATCGTTCGATTGACCCTCTGCTCTGACGGCTCGGCTAAACTGGCAATCAGTAATTGTGTCAGACAACCGGCTGCCCTTGTTGACAGTTCTCGATGTCAGCGCGCATCCCACGAGAATCGTCGAATATTGTCGCTCGACTTTCCAAGATACTCTTTAGTTCGTGTCGCGTCAACGTTCCTTAATCTAGTCATGGAGAAGGCAAGTTTATTTTCGGAGTGGAAGTATCGTTTATGATAGGAGCTAATTCACTTAAATTCCTGTTTTGTTTATCTTGTTATTAAAACGTTCGTGACTGGTGATTTTATCGAGAGCATCTCGGATATCTTATCTTAAAACACGAGATCACAAAATTCAGAAACACAAATTTTATCGAAATCTTAAAGTACAAAATCATAATTAATCGGAAGTTGAAATATACGGCTAAATGCGAATTTGAAAAATCTTGTCTCAAACCACTACGATTATCATCCTGCCAATTACATGTTTGAAAGTTTCAGTATTTGAATATTTGAACATTTTTATCTATATTAACATCTCGCTAATGGCCGCTTTCAAATTTCCACACAAATTTTCCCATATTTAAACCTTATCATATCGCTTCCTAATCTATGAATTTTCATAAAATATGTATACAATATATCTTTCGGTATCTATTTTTAGTTTGCTTTTTTCTTCTAAGAAAAATTTGTAATCTGTCATATCTACCGCGAGCGGTCAATAAGTGTACAAGTGTCGGTAGGTTTAGTGTTAACACAATAAGAACTAGGGATTTGGAGCGTTGGACGATCGTTCTCCAGAATTCGACGATCTCGCGAACGATATTCGGTGATTTGTTCGTGGATGGAATCCAGGCGACGACACTGCGCGCATAATTGCATTGATCTTCGTGAAGTCCGGCTGAAACGATGGTCGGATATCACCAATTACCCATGCCAGTCATCGTCACATGTTCGACTGTGTCCCCTATTCGTTATCAAGCGTCGAGATTTTTTTTAGACGCCGGGTACAGCCTGCACTCGCCGAGCGTGTACGGTATGCGCGTAAATCCGCTCCGCACACAATACTCGCTGGACGGCCAACGTTTCACTGTAATACCAAACTACGTCACGTAGTGGATTATAGTCCAGCCGCGATACACCGGGGTCAAACGCCCTGTTATCGCAATTCGTTCGCATGAGTATACGTGAACGCGTAAATACATCGTAACTCCAATCGATTTTTGCTAATTGACGTTCACCAACCGATTATTCGCACAAGGAGATCAAAGTATCTTCGTGAAAGATGCTTCTCGAGGGTGTCGATCGATCATCTTACGTTCAGTTAAAATTTCTTCGTTCTAAAAGACTGTCGAAGACTGGATAGATTTAATCATTTTCATGGCGATTGAATATTTTTTCAGAGGAGAAATTCAGATGAACAATACTATTGCACGATATCACCGGTCATCGAACAATATCGTCGATATTCACATTTCTCTGCAACGATTCTGATATTTATTCTACTTTAATTAAATATCTAGTAGCTTAACGCTAAAATTATTACAGTAGTCAAAATGACCAATTCGTGATTTTTCATTAAGATTTTGCAGGCTCGTTGCAGTGCATTTTTAAAGAATCGAACGACTCTTTGTAAAATGCTGTACGTATATTTCCGTACAGCTTTCATTTAGTTATACCTGTTCGGTCTAACCTGTCGTTTCATTTGGTTTACCTTGCCTGGAGGGGTAAACCGGTTCACCCTCTGAGTTTGACTATTTCTAATGTTAAATCAGGTAGAATAGAAGGACATTTACTGCTCATGCGGCTGGGTTCAGAAATTTAGTTATTCTATCGTACATCTCAAATAATATAAGCTTCTACATAGATGAGCGCGTGTACAGATGCGTCAGTTTTGACTTTTTCTATCGCTGTTTCAATGTGCTACGTTATTATCGTTTAACAGGTTAGATAACCTTTCAATGAGAAACCTTGAAGTCAATGATAAACGGGCAAACTACAAGAAAAATACCTTCTGCAGTTGAACGAGAAAAAGCCAATCAACTCGCAAAATTGATTAGGAGGTGCAATAAAGCGCTTCGAGTTACGATAAGCTCATCATGTTCGCATAGACATCGTTTACTTATCGTCGTACATTCTATCTGTGCCCCTAGGTCTTTAACTGGGCGTATCGTACAAAAACAAGAGAAGTAGGTCAGTCGAAAGTATAGTACGTCCCGGTTTTATATGCGTTACATCGCGATTGCTGCTAATCGAATCGCAGCTCGTCTCGCATTTTTTCGCGTGCACGCGGCCACGCACGCGCTCGGTGAATACCACGATAGTGCTACCGATAGTGAACGATAACAATAATTGTTTACTCGACTTCCTGCTCACTCGATCGTCCAAGTGTATTCGAATTCATGGGATCTCTCTCTCTCTCTCTCTCTCTTTGTTTTTCTCTGTGACTCACGTGGAAAATGTATAGGTTGCAAGTTTACGTAATAATTAATTATACGTGCTCGCTGTTCGAACATCTCGTTCCTTCCTCTGTTGTTGATCGACACTGCTTGTTCTTTTTTTATCGAAAATGAATATAAACGATTAATAATCGCTTGTCAGGAATCACGTGGATCGCAAATAAGTCGGATAAGAAGGAGATAAATCGCTGAGTTCGCAAAAAGAGATTCTTGCGGTTCTATTATAATTTGTAGACGTAGTGGTGGATAGGAGAAGGTTCAGATTTAATAGATACTTGTGCGCATGAATAATATAGTTACTTTTTATAAGCATAATGGTTATCTATTCCGGGATATGTGTTATATCCGTACCGCGGATGTGTATGCAAATTCAAATTACTATGAATTCAAACGAAGAGTTGGAATCTAGGTAGAGATCTGTTTCATTCTCTGAATATTGTCGGATAATGTTAACGTGCATTCGATATAGTTTTGCTCGCCTAGATTTCCCAAACTGCATAAATATCTCCGATCTAATTGATCTACTGCTTGTTCTTGTTAAACGTACATAATTTTCTTCTGTAAAATTACGGTGTCTCGTACCGGTTACCTTTTTAAATCTTCTTTTTTCCCACATTGCATCGAACGTAGCCGCGTGTATACCTAACAAACATACGCCACGTATCTACATAGAACAAGGATTGTTTATTTCTAGGTCAGCGCCAAACAATTTCAGATATCTTTAGGATCTCGTTAACGACCCGACCAGCAAATACACCGACCGAAATTGAAATCTATCAACAAATAAACTACGCCAAGTGTGGGGACGGGCGTACAGTAGTGTACACGCGGCGCACGTGTGACAGATCCGTGTTCTGATCTTGTTCGCATTCGGCGAACAACGTTACACGTGTCGAGATATTGCGCCGTTCCCCACCGCTGCAAAATTATTACAACGATTAGCACTGGTCCAAGATGCTTATATTTTTAAGGTAAGCCGCGAGGCGTATTCGCGATCTGAAATCGTCAACGATTTTGCGAGCTGACAGTGCTCATCGAGAGGAGGGAATATTTCTAATCGATATGTTATGTCGTAAAGTAAACGCAGTCCTGTTTCTGTTTTTATTTGCAAACGGAGAAAGCAGGACAAATATATGTTAGAACTCGATAAATTTAAAAATGAATTCTTTCGCTGGAACACGCGAAAACAAGAGTAAAATTTATTTTCACGTTTGGAAAAGATGTTCAACGTATTTTCCTTTTATTTCCATGTAAGAGTGGTATTTGCATATCCTGGATCGATGTTACTTTTTCATGTATTCTTACTGTGTCTCGTGTTATACATTACACATTCTTCATTCGTTGTAAATACATTACGTTATTTATCGGCATGTTTTCTATTCGTTGTAAGTCCACTATGTTATTTATCGACGTGTTTCCTATTCGTTGTATGTCTACCGTGTTATTTATTGATGACGAGTACTAGGTCAGCGGATTCAACTTAAGTAATTGATTAGACTCAGGCCATAGTATTAAACTTTCTTACCCACCTCTGTTTCAAAAGTTTGGCTTAAATATTATCTCGCGTTAATTGGACAAAAAGATTGGTCTTATAATCTGCGTTGACTAAATATTTCCTTTTCTTCTCATTGAGCATTGCAAGCTCATAAAATTTAGATCCTTAATTGGCCGTTCAATGTCGTTTACATATCATTATGATTTCTTGGACATGCGAAGTCAGTTAAATTTCTGGCCTCTTCAATTATGTTTGACTCGCTAATGGCGCATAAAATATTAAATGACACTATCGTATGCTCTGAAATATTATCTCCTTTTAAGTCAAATACGTCAATGCCATTCAGAAGAATTCATACTTCACCGCACGATGAAGCTCGCCGTACGAGCATTCGTCAACTTAACTACGTTAATCGCATAATAATTAACGCCAATAAATTTTGTGATTCGACCAACTTTTCCTGTTCGCAATTCTCCTTCAAACATAATATCAGTAGAGTATCGTCACCTACGAACGACTTGCAATCGAATTTCCATACTAAACCTTGAATAATAATAATAATAATAATGATAATGATAATTTTGTTACAACACTCTGTGCTGCGTAGTTCGAATCTCGACAAAATTTTGTCTTGCGATCGAGTCACCGACATTGTCGCAGAAACGTGTAAAAGAGATTGCGGTTCGTTTACAATGAACGGTTACGATAGCCATTTCGCAATACGAAGAGTCGATTACGTAATCTTGTCTTACGGAATTCTTGCCCGTCGTCAGAGACTTTGTTTCACCCACGCGATCCTCCGCGTAATCCTTCGCGACAACAGGCACGCGTGTATGCGTCGAATAAAACGAGAAAGAACGCGTAACGACGTAAGATATAACATCATACGAACCGCTGCGATAAACCAGCCGGGCATTCCGCCAAATGCGAATCTAACTTACCTCGACCGTCGCATGTCGCGTCTCCTCCACGTGGAACACACGCTGTACACACACGCGCGTTGTATTCTACGATTCGTAAACAATGATGCGTCATAAACAATAGCCGAATTCTTAGATGAGAATTATGGTAAATGGTAGGATCTCACCAAGGTCCCACTGATTTATTTTTCGTTCTTAGTGCTCTCATGTTTTAGACGTGATATATCGTATAGTATCTACTTACGTGGTCTCGATCGAATCGGTAGAATTCCAGTCGCGAAATTAGTGGTCGAACCAGGGATAAACGTGACTCGAAAATAGTCGGCTGTGGGATCGTTGCTATCCTCCGTGTGTGTTTATTTTTCGTCGAATAAATCTGCATACGATCTTTGGCCAACTATTTAGTGCCCAAACAGAAGAAGTCTGTACGAATCGATAAATGGCCAACGCGACGCTCTAGCAATTCTCAACGTCCTCTGTAATTTTGTCTTATTATTGATAATATTTGCCTTTCTAACGTACGACGTTGCTTGTCAACGATTATCTTGCGGCGAGAAAACGTAAAGTTAGATCAGAGCCTAGGAGCGAAATTCGACTTTTTATATACGGATCAGGAGATTCATCGAAGCATCGAAAAAATAAAGAACGATCTTCTTTCTACCAAGAGGATCTAAATTCCAGTAATTTCAACCCGCTGAGCACAGACTTCGCGCAAACGTTAAAAGTATTAGAATAATTCGACTTCGGACAAACGATCCATACGAAGAATCTCTACTCGTGGCGTTTACGTTACGTACCATTTCAACTCTTCAATTATCCGTTTAACACAAAAATTGCAAATCGTATCGTTAGCGGTTTATCTGCAGCTAGCGAATCGTGGAGATTCTGTTGGCGGCGCGTTCCCCAACATCGTCTTGCTCTTTTTATCGGCTCGACCGACAAAAAGCCTGTTCTTTTTGCATTGTTTATCATGCTGCAGCACTGTACAGTTTTATCTTACGACCGGTTACCACGAGTTTTATGCGTTTTATCAAAGCCGTTTCGCTTCCCTTCCTCACGATTACGCCATGTTCGCGTTCCGACTAATTATCTGTGCTCGTTTGATACTTTATTACATCCCGATGCCCGCTACGCTTCGTCCGAGCGGGGAAATTGTCAGGCGAAAATCGGAAAAAATCGACGAAATTCGAACGCTCGAACCTCGGATACTTTCCGAAGAATTCATCAGTATTTTATTTGCTCTTTCGCCGATCAGAGTTCGCGGAACTGGCAAAGAATTTATGGGCGCGAAAAGAGACTGGAAGACGCAAAGATCGAACGTTGAAAACGCGATAGTGGTCAGCGTGTTTACCAAGGGAAATAAATTTCGGATCTTCGGGACGTCGTTCGCACAGGCAGATCCGAGAAACTGGTTACAATGCGTTCAAACAGTATATTCTTGGAACGCTCTGCTCTACGAACGCTCATAACAACCATCGTGGAATTTGAGTGTTCGCGTTACTGGTCCGTTGTAGATCTTCTCGTACGTTCGATCAGATGTCCCCGACAATGATAAAGCCATCGCGCGAAGTTTCAAAAAACGAAGGTTTGAAAGTTTCGTTGAATTTCGCACGGAAGATTGAATGTACACATAGAAGTTACAAGAAATTACAAGACATTCATCGAAGTGATACATTTTCTAGAGACGAAGGAAATATTCGATGCAGCATAAATAACGAAGTTTCAATGCGTACAAATCGTCTCCTTCGACCTTTTACCACTCCCTGTCGCGATCGTCAGCTTGTTCGCGTAATGTTACGCCTACGATGATCAGAATGCGCGTGGATGGCCGTTGTTTACCGTTTCACGATGGATTTGTACTCGCGCGGCGAGCGCCTCGAAACTCGCTTCCTCCGTCGCGATACACGCGCTCGTCCACACGCTGAATTTACAGAGCTTTATGGTTGTCTGATGAATTTTATAGCAGGCCTTGAAGAGCCCCGACGCTGTTCTGGCGAGCGTGGAAGCCACGATTGACGGAGCAATCCGCCGCTGAGTGATGTCACGTATCAAAAGTACTTACGCGTGTGCACCGGGGAACACGTGCAAACTAACGATCGGATTATCGTTCGCATGCTGAACACACGTAGGAAATGCATACACGTAGACCTCAAGGAGACGGGAACGAGTGATTTTTATTAATAGGTTCGCCGGTTTCCATCGCTTCCATTTTGATTCGAATAGAGCTAGAAGTTTATTCGAGTAATTCGCTTCCTTGATAGAAATCGGAGAGTTTAGAAAATCGTAAAAAAGAGATCGTCCACGAGGATCGGTGCGATTTTTCTGTGTGATCTGTGCGCTTAGATGGGATATCTGTAGGTAATTCCTCTATAATGAAAATCGACGAAGAACGACGATAGTTTTATTCTTATTATATAGCGTATCGTTTGTCCTTTAAAACGTACTCTCGTGACTATTTTTAACAGTCAAAGGACGGATTAGCTTCCTTCTTGACATCCTGCAATTTATTCGCTAGATATAATATGTAAGCGCAGAAAGCATGAAAATACTAGAGTCGAGGAAGGAAACTGCAAAAACCATAAATCTACCTGCTATCTGAATAATGGCCTATCCTTCAAGTATCATTGTAACGTCGAAGAAATATTCGTACCTACGAATACTACATCGACACGGGCTCGAAACAATCGTTGGAAATTACACTAGAAATTAATCGGTATGCTGTCAAGTACACGCGTGTTTACGTCTCGACTCGACACCACAACTTTCTAACGCATCTTTTACGCGATACGCTTAACGATAACGCGCGCCATAATAAAAGTCGCGATGTTACAAATAGCTTAATAATAAATAGATTTAATTGGTCTAGTCCATTCTGTACATTATTCCAGTTACATAAGTCAAACGCCTGCGTGTGGTTTAATCAATTCGTCGTCACGCTGTAAAAGTGAAATTGCTCGACATGCCTCTTCGTCGTTGATTTTCGGTCGGCGAACTGTTCGTTGAAGACAACCGAGAGGATCCGCGATCAGAGATCGACTATCACCCGTTCGATTATCCTCGATCTGACACGGGATCGGAATGTCGTTTAGATAGAAATGCGACTGGTTTTCTCGCGGATTAGTCGAACTGCGCACACGAGTGTCTACCGCGAAGTGTAGTAACTGGGTCAACGAGTCGACGATTCGTTTATCTGTTTGTTTGCTCGCAGGTTTAATACAACAGTTATCGGACCGAACGATTTGTGGTTTCTTTCAACCCGGTGCAGTGGGTGGTGTAGACACTGAATTCTAGCGCAAAATTCCATTGCTTCTAACTCGATCGATATAACTTGTTTGGGTGTTTAAAATCGATCCTCCGGACATTATGTGATTTTAAATCTACGTATTTATATATCTATATTTTTGATCATTACTTCATACACTTACTACATCGACAACTTACTTTATTACGCTATTACATCGTTATCTACCAATCTGTTTCTAACAATTACTAATCCTTCTTCTTCCCAACAGACTCGGAAATGGAAATCTTCACGAGTAAAAAATAAATCCTTATTACACAATGACGATAAGTATCGTATATTTATATATACTTACATCGATAAATAATTAGTACGGAATGTCAAAGTCAAAGAACGAATCGCTGTTTCCCGTCACATTCGCGGCAGCTCAGCCAAGTCGTAATTACCGCAAAAATTACTATAAATCACACGGTTATCGTCGTTATCTCGCTGGAGGATTTTTCCCCCGATTCTCGAGCCAAGCAAGTCAGGTGTGTACCATCGGTTAACGAGAAAATTCTCGGAACGGTGAACGATCGGCCGAACGTACCAGGAAGCGTTTTGCACGAAGTTTAAACAACATCCTCGGGTTGGTCGTTCTCGTTCGCTCAAATCATCCCTCTCGCCTCGTAAAACACGACCGTAACCAGTGGCAATAGTACAAAGTCCTTTAAATATCTTCGGCTTGGCCACGGGTTACGTAAAAAGATAATCTCTCACGAGCAAAGTAGGTTGCCCGCGCCCGTTATCTTTTATGTAATAACATCTCTAGCAGCGTTTCTCTATCGCGAGAGACTAGATTCCATCGCGCGGTACGTTTCATTTCGCTTTACCGCCGTATTTACCTTACGTCCGCATATACTCGTCGGATCCTGTCGATCGAACGCGTCGAATCTTCTCAAAGACGCCGTTGTTCTTGACGACACAGCGTGACGATACTGTTTGCTAGGTCTAGGCGCGGTCTTCTTGATTGTCGAGCGTAAGGTCGAGAAGAAGAAACGCTGATACCTTTGCAACGACGATGATATTTGGATAACGATAGCAGGATATTTGGAATGGCTACAAAATTAAGGATTCCTTGGAAAGGATTCGTAGAATTTGAGATTAGAATGTGCTCCGATATACGTTATAATATATGATATAGGTAGTCTGGGATCGGCTAGAGTCGACTAGAAAACACGTGCGGAGTGTTCCGCGGCGGTTTGCAATCTGTCATCGATAAGATACGTTCTAGAAAAACAAGGAGTGGTTTTCGAAACCGGCGAAGTCTTTCGCGGAAGGAACGACGCGTTTGCCGCTCCTCAAGACACTTGTTGCATCGAGCGAGACGCCAGAGATTCTCTCGATTGCATAATATCCGCGAGTACACTGCCTTTTCTCAGTAGCGTGTCGATAAGCTTCAGCACCCCTCGATGCTGCTCCTTTCGATCGAGCAATTCGACGCGTTTGTCGATGGTTGAAGGATTTACGGCAATATCTGAATGTTATTTATTGATGAAAACAAGGGTATAGGTTTCGTATCCAAAAGTGCCAAAATTTCTTATTATTCCAAATATCAATCGACTGTGACTTTAAAGCACGTCTGGAAAGAACGATTTGATTTTCATCGATTTTTAGTTGTTTTTTTTATTGGTTCACTCAATTTACTGGAAAGTGGAGCTGCCTGTTTATTGCGACAATCCCTTCTATTCTGTTCAGATTGTCGAGAGAATCGACGACATCAGATTACGGATAATTATAGGGTAATTTGCTTTTGTTCTCTCTTTTAATTTTTGTTATTCGCGCGACGGTTACCGGCTTTCGATACGTAACGACGAGATCGATCGCGAATCGCCTTTTACGCGAACGTTAATAATTGCTCTGTTTATCAGCGCATCGATCGGTCGATTTCATTCCTCCCCTGTGCGTTCCTCCCTTTATTTCACTTTTCATTTCTACGCTGATTAATATACGAGCTGGTTTGGAAAATTGAGCGCAATTTGTATCCCCTTAACGATGATTTAGTAACGGAACACGTACATCTGTTGAACGTCACTGGCATCAGATCAAAGGGACAGATAGCTCGTTTCTCGCCGGATAAACGATGTGTCATTTTAAACGAGCCGATCGATACAATGAAGGATTGTTCGCTTTATATAGACACCGTATTAAAACTGTCCGATTTCTAGCATGCAAATTTGTCAGGTTCAATATTCGAATCGTTATTGTTTCCAAATCGTGGCATATAAAACGCAAAACGTTGCATGAAAAATCTCTGATGGAAATTGGATAAGTATTTCAGTCAACGTTGGCGTCTCTTTGTCGTCGTCGTGTACAGGTTGGTTGGTTCGGCTATTCCTTCTTTCTTTCTTCGTATCAAAAATTAAATAAGAAGGAACGAGTGTATTTGTCTTAGCACTTGGAAACAAAACATGGTGTACTCGTCTCCTGTTTGTCGTGTCGTAAAGTTTGTACAGCGATTGCAGAACACTCCTCTGTCAAATATTATTCTCTGTACGCGCACGCCTTTCTGCTCCAATAATAATTTCCCTTCGCTTCGAAGAAGAAAAAAAATAAATAAACGTAACAAACGAATAAATTAACGCTCGAATTATCGACGACCAAAGCGTGAAATTTGCATCATAGAAAGCGACATGGAAAATACATGGAAGGATACATAATGCGAGGAAAAAATAAGCCTTTGTCTATTATTATACAGTACCACTCTTAATTACTCGAACCATACTCCTTCCATGCTTTACCTCGCTTCTATTCTAAAAGCTAAGACTTCCTTTCTATTGTTAACACGTACGATTCTTTATTGGAACAATGAACGCGGTTTTGTATATATTAGCGGTTAGAAATTGTACGTGCCTTAAATGTCCATCAACGATGATCAGTCTGTGAGTTCTTATAAAAAAAAATTACCAATCGATCCTATTCAAAATTTTAGCTGTGCCGGTATCATTGCTATCTAAACAGCAACGTAACGATTACGAAAAGCGGTGTTTCGCATTAAAAATTCCAAATATTTCGCGGCGAACAGATCCAGATGGAGCACAGCTGTAAACAAAGCTGCACGAGTCGCAAAGTTATACGAATATTACAGCATGAAGATTTACTGCGCTCGGCCAAAACGGAAATGTCTTTGGGATTGTTCCAATAAACGGGAGAGATCCGCGATGGCCCGTTTCGATCGACGCGACGCGACGGTTTATCGGCGATGTCGATGATGTCGAGATTTTACGAGAAACAGTGGATGATCGGCTGCATCGAATGGCTCTGGTCGGTTTCTGTTCGCGGCATCCACCCGGTGTTCCAAAATAAGACACCTTTGCCACTTATTACACAGTCGCGAACGATGCAAACGCGAAACGAGGAGGTTCTATCTTTACCTTCGCGTATGAGCTAACGTCGGACGATATCTTTGGCTTGTTTATGCCCACGTGTTGCGAAACAATTTCGAGAATCATTAGATTCGTCAGGATGACGGCAAATTATAATTACCCAGTGTCCGAGTTTAGGATCTCGCGTGATTCTCTGCACATTTTTCATCTGTCTCCTGATATTTCGTTCTGTGACGTTTCTATAATGCTGTAACTCGAAGGTTACGTGTTTTCCAATTTTTATTATAATTTTCTCATCGATATATCGTCTTATTGATATACGTAGGCATTGTCGCATTCCAAACTCCATATCAAGTTAGAGAAAGATTGCGTCCATATTGGTACGATGCAAGTTGTGGAGATATACAATTACACAAGAAATTATTCGCACCGTCGAAAGTAATAAAGATTTATAAAATAGCGAAACAACGGAAAGAACCTTTTGACGTGTTTTATTCAGAGACACACAGTAGAGATTCTGATGTAATAAAATCGTAAAAGGAACTCGAGACCTTATTACGTGATCTGCAATTATGGACAAAACGTGTTATGATAATTTTGTTAATGTTGTTTACATGAATGGATGGTAGAAAGGACTGGCCGCAATTATGAGACGAAAAAGGAAATATTACAGCACATATAGACTATTGTACCGGAATAATATCCTATAAATCTCCTAAATTTTACGAGCCGTTCGAAAGTATAGATATTACGTTCGAAATCTTGAGTCAAGTGGAATGTATTTTGAAGCGCTTAAATGGATCGTATTTTCAAACAGTCTCTTGACGTCAAACACACGCTATACGAAAACAACAACGTAGACATCGAGTTGCATCGGCGAAATCGAACAATTACGGTTAAAATAGTGCTAATTTCTGAGTACTCGATCCGTCTTAGCCAACAGTTCGCTTTAGATTGCCAACTAAATCGAAGTAAACACAACTCATGATGTGTCGCACATTAACAACTTGTTCCTAAAAGAGCATTTAGACGACGCTTCTTGACACGATCAATTAAACTGCTCAAAATAAGTAGAACATCGCATATTGTAATTGTTGTGTGTATACTCGTGTAATTTTGTGTCCGTACGTTTTTAACGATCGTCTTACGCTTAATCGTTACACATACAGTGGCTTACACGGAAATATTTGAATTCTTGAAAAACTTTTAATTTTATCAATGCCATATCGACTTAACGAATCGAAATTCGCGTAAGATTTCTTCAACGTGGCAGAAAAATTCGCGTGAAGAATGGCAACGAAGGACCGTGGAGAGATCGATTCGTCGACCGGCTTTTCCCAATTAAAAGTGACTCAGATGGATTTTTTTCGCAGCCGCACACGAAGCGCGGCCGGTCGACGCTGGCGTGGTTAATTAACAATTGCATCGAGCGATACGCATCGCGTTAATAGCACTTTCACTCCTATCATTTCGCTCGGTCGACGCTGAAATAACATTGCGCGAAGAAGAGTTGTTGCCGATGAGTCACTTGGTCGCTGGTAACCAACCGAACACCGCTCCTCCTTTTTTTTCCTCTGTGAATTTTTTATTTTTCATTTTTCTCTGTTTCGTTTTATAGCCGCGATTAGAAGAGCGTGAAACAACCGCAACTATGATTCATACGCTGCTGCATTATGACTAATCGAATTTTCGACCACGTGCAGTATCTTTTCGAATGTGCAGCAATATCGAATCTATGCCGCTTCCCAAGAGTATCTTTTGGTCATCGTAGAGAGTTTTTGCGAATGTATGAGCCGTTCAGAAGACGATCGAGCAATTTAATAAATTGGAAAGCAGAAAAAAGCGATGACTTCGCAAACGCTATTCTTGAAATTTGCTATTATGCAACGAATAAAAGCATTTTTGAAGCAATTAATTTGCTCTTTCAGAACTGAACATTACTCGTGTAGCTATGTTTGACTTTTGAGAAGCTCGTGTAATATGATATATAGGTATATTCAGAAAAAGTCTTGGTAACGGTTGAAATACTTTCGTGAGTTACTTTATATCGATTTATGGCACCGGTGGATCTCTAGACGAGTCGAAAATTAATCGATCTTCCTCGGTTCTATTATTACGCAGCGTGTTTTGCTCGTTGTCGGTAGTCGCGTATGCGTGTGACGCGATGTTTTCTGAGAGTACGCGCGAATACGCGCGCATTCGAGCTTTGGAAACGTGCCGTGCAATATTTCAGCAGCACAATTTCACAGACGGCAAGGGCCGAATATACGCGACAATGGAGTCCATCCAACAGGATCACGGAACGGAAAGCCCTCGTTACGTTAGTGACCGAGCGCTATACAGACTTATTCAAATAACATATCGACTATTTTCAGGCTGCGTTCTATTTAAAACAAATACCGAAGATTCCACGCATCATTCAGCTCCGCGGTTAAATCTTGCGGGTGAATTCGCGAGCTGTCCTCAAAAGTAGACATCTTGCGAATTTATTACAGCCCCTTGAGTTACTCGACTGTTTTCAAGCTTGTTGGCAGCCGGTTGGTTGTTCAGGTGGATGCTTTTACTACGTTATTTATTTTGTTCAAACATTGAAATTTAGGATTGTTTGTGTTACTACCATTAGCTTGGGCTGCTTGCTGTTTACAAACTACTTAATGGGACCTGCCTCTATTGAATAAATATTTTTAGTGAATTTTGTAAGTTAGCGGTTATACGAGTTAGCCGTGGTGATAAATTGTCGTGCGTAATAGGGAAAAGTTTGACAATGCGACGAGTCAAGTTCCGCAGAAAATTTCAAAAAATGCAATCAGATTAACTAGACGATTCTCTTCTTCGACGTAAGATTGTAAAAGCTGTTTACGTGAGAAAACTCTGTAGTCTGCAATCTATCTCGTACCGGATTTCCAATTATTGATTAGTAAGTTATTGTATTTGTAGATAAGTACAAAAGTGACGGAACTGAAATTGTAAATGTAATGTAGAATTCTTCTACGGCTGTAGGTAGATGGACATTTATCCGAATTTAATTCGACGAAAATCCGTCGGCAAACAGTCTCCCACGTCTGAATTAGGCCAGTCGCAAAATAGCTGTACTCGGACGCGTTTATAACGCGTCTCGCTACTTTGGATCCCGCGTTCTCGCCGCTCGTCTTTACGCGTCGCACGTGCGTTTACCTACGCTCCCTGTTGGCGTTATCACGTGTCCATTCCGTGGTGGCCCCCATTGGCACTCACCCGCCAGGTTCCTCTCGTCCATGAATTCTGCCAATCCGCGATAAATCCAGTATAAAGTACGTCAACACTGTTTATCGAAGCAAAATCATTTTTTACTCCAGCATACTCTTGATGTTCTATCTCCTGTGTCTCTTGGAGCGATCGAACGAGACACACGCGTGAAATTTTTCTTCTCCGGCAGATCGTCTTCTCTGTTTCGTTCTCTCTCGCTTTTCGATTTCGACCGCTTCATAACGTAAACATAGCTGTTCCGCTTCATACACAATTTCGTCTTGTTCTACCGATCGAATTATAAACCGAAATATCCGCGTGTCTTTTTCTTGCGCGTATAATATCAAAGTTATAACTGCTCGAGTTATGTATAGATCAGGAGCTCGTAGATTATTAGCTGGACTACTTAATCGCGACGGTGTTCGAGTTAATCTTAGACTGTTACTTTGTACTCTCATAATCGGTGCACGACAAGAAAACAGCGTTATCAAGGTAGCTATTAAGGTGATGATTACGTATTGTAATTAATAACAGACTTCGGTAAACAACGATTATAAATATACAATGTATGTAGATACATATTCGAAGTTTGTGTCGCTCAAGGAATACATTAGTCAGTCGAAGTTTAGGAGTACAGCTTAGTAAATGGCCGTTCTGTTTTCCAAATTGTAAAAATCCTGAACGTATCGTTATAGGTAGCATGCAATTAGAGTACTGCACACATTTATTTCCAATCTCGACTAATCATTCATGAATATCTCTTTAGGAATCGAAGCATTTCATCTCTTAAATCGATCCATTTACATCCATCCGTCGTCATTTCATTCATTTTATTTTCCTTCTTGCGAATGTAATAATCAACTATTCGACTAATCAATTCCATTCCATAGCATATCCCTCGCAGTCTCCAACCGATACAGTCGGAATCGGCAATTAGAGTCACGCGTTCCCAGCTAGATTGACGTTATTACAGAGACAGAGAGTGGCGATCGGAAACGGAAGGAACCACGGGCTATTAATTACGCATTGTCTCCCGTACGTGTCCCGTAAACCGATCTACTTTCGCTGGCCAGGGACGAAAGGCTGTGGTGCCGGCTGCGATCTACCGTGTCGTTCGATAAACACTTTATTTCGGGTCGTGTCGAAACGTTGCGGTGGTGTGCCGCATGCCGTGCACCACCTAAAAATACACGACTCCGCGGACCAGCCCTATCCCCCTCTGCACTCTCATCGAAACTGCACTCGAAAATAACTTTCAGAAACACCTGGCACCTCGGCCTGCCTATTCTGCACGTTTCCATCTCGCCTCCTCCTCTCCGCGTTATCCTCCCTTTCTCTCTTTGCCCTCGCAACGATTTTTCCACCAACGAGCGCACCTGTCCGACGAATTTCACTTACCTCTAATCCTCACCACGGCCAACAGGCCTTTGAAAAGTTGAATTCACCCCGGAGACTTCTATTGGGAGGGTTTGCCGGATGACATCAGGCACCGGACCAAGGGAGCCATTTAAAGGAAGCCACGAATTTGACGCGCATCGTCGTCGTTCTACGAACTTGTCTGTGGTTTAGTCTACACGAAGGTGACGTTACGTCACGTCATCGTGTCCGGTTATTTCGTTCGAACGAAATCGGATTTGTCACGACGCGATGTATCCGACGTGCTTCTCCCTCTTTCTCTCTCTCTCTCTCTCTCTCTCTTTACTCTTTATCCTTCTCTTCCTCTCGCTCGTAGCTCTTCGAATCCATTAGTCTGTTGATTCTGATAAGATTACGCGAAGATTTCGATTATTTACATTCTTCGAGCGACTTGTACCTTGAGACGGGAAAAATTTCCGACACGATTTCGGTTTCGTGCGCGTGCAAAAATCCCACCACCCTTATCGGAATGGTTAATTCTTTCCAGATAGACTTGCCGAGTTGAATCTCGAGTATACGTGTCGTTAGGTTTATGTATTTTTGAGAAAAAAAAAGAACTGGTATCGCCCAACGTGGGGCTCGAACCCACGACCCTGAGATTAAGAGTCTCATGCTCTACCGACTGAGCTAGCCGGGCTACCTTGGGAATTGGAAGCTCGTTGGAACGGAAATTGTTGGCGAATTTATCTGGAACTTGGGATTACTCGTCGAATTTTATACTCTTGATAATTAATACTTGATGTGTTTACGGAGGTTTACGCGAGGAATTAAGGAACTGATAAGGCTAGAGATATCGATGGTAATTAGAAAAGTCGTTAGCGCAAGATTCGATTTATTTATGGGATTTAATATATTCTACACAGGCAGATATAGTTGCGACTAATTATATCTACCGTCTTATCGCGCGACAAATAATTAAATGAATAATCTCTACAAAATAGAGGTATCAGAGAGTCGATAATATCGCTCTTATCAATTGAAAGAATCATTGTTCCCTATTTAATGTCATTTAAAGGTTGATTCTTGTTGTTAACGGTAGAATTAGCAACGACTAAAATACAAAAAGTCACGTGTCGAAGAAATCGAGACAGAAGATGCACGACAGAATACGTAAGAAGGGATTTCAAAATGAAGAAGTCGAAAGATTTACGGACATCTCGGTAAAATGAATTTTCTCACGCAAAGTGGAAGAGATTCGGTGTGAAGCCAGCATTAACTACCTATATTTGCGATAGGTTGATACTGGCAAGCTTCCAAGGGATGCTTGCTAGCACGTTGGGATTCTTAGAAACAGGCTGCTTCCCCTTCTTCTTCCTCTCTGTGTCTCGCTCTTTCCTCGTCTTTTGCCGCGAGTACATTCGCAGGTCGATGCACGATCATCGGGTTTTCTAGGTTAATCACCGAGCTTTCCGACGTACACGCAGATGTAGCTCGTATTTACGAGCCTCTAATAGATCTTCGATACGATTCACGATCGATAAGACCTCGCCACGTCAGGCGAATTTTGCTGGTGGTCGATCAGCGACGGATATCCACTTCGCGATGTGATAAGTTGCCGGGTAAGGGAAAGAGTATTCCTAAATTAAAAATATTATCTACAAATGATTAAAAATTCGACTGACGATTTGACTCATTTTCCCCAGTTAACAGATTACATTCTGAAGTTTCATGAAATTCGTAGTAGTTCGAACCTCTTGATCGATAGTACGTATATATTCATTTGTACTCGTGTGTGAGAGGTCATCGATGTTCATCGATCAATTGTTAATATCGCTATTGTGAATGGTTGTTGCGGACGTGTTCAGATACACGTACACACGACGGCAACGGAAAACTGTCGATTTCGACGATTGATTCGATGTTTCAGCGATCGTCATCCTTCTCACGGCCATGATTGATAAACTCGATGTACTGTGTGTCGCATAAACAGTAATAAATTAACGAATCGCGGTGCATCGTGCGTTATCGGCCTCGCCTGTTGTTATGGCCGGGAAATCGTTGTTTAAAGCGACGATGAGCCAACGCGAGAACGAGTTTCCAACGTTCCTTGATGAAATGCACGGCTGACGTAATACCGTACGCAACGACGATATAATCCCGGCGATATATGTATAATATATAGCACGCGTCACATAATCGTAGGCGTTGCGTCCAGATTATTGGAGCATTGTTGCTTTATTCGATTGCGACAGTGACGAGTTACGCGAAACGGAAATTACACGTGTAATCGAAATTTTGTCACTTCAAGTTCTCGGAAAGAGATTAAGGATTTTACGTTCATTCGGATACTACATATCTCTTCTCGACGAATGACGCAGTTAGGGAAACAAGATTTTTTTGCAATTAATTATCGTCGACTCGTGATAAATGTGATTCTTTCTCGTTTATGGAATTCTCATGTGACTTTTTAATATTAGAATTTTTTATTACGTCGACGTTAAAAAGAATACATCATTGTTAAAAAAATAAATAAATTAAAAGATAAGTATATAAAAATAAGTATATTCTATACAGATAATCGTAAAATCTTACTTAGATCTTAAAGTCGTTTGATTCTAAAGTCATTGCAGTTTGTTTCGAATAAATACGTGGTTAGAACAGAATTTATACCATAATCCTATATTTGAAAATCGTTGTTCTTGATGTCTTGCCTTATTTCAATTTTACGTTAAAGATTGTCTCAACCCTCTGTTATAACGTCGTTTATCTGTCAGTTTGCCAAAACAAAGTCAGAGATCGAGATTAAGACAGAAGCTTGAGAAAAGCAGGGTTAAGAAATGACGGTTCTATTTTAGATACGAGTGTAACTGTGATTGCACGCGCGCTTTCTCGAGGCGCGTAGGAAAGCAGATTTCAAGCGAAGTCGTCATTCGTCACGAAACAAAGGTGGTCCGTTGGTCGGCGCGTAACTTCTAATATTGAGAACTTGACACATCGGGAAGTTAATGGCTCCAAGCCAAGAGGCCGTACTGTTCGGGAAACCTCCTCGTCTCCGCTGGACGACGACCCTGAATCGTCCCACAACCATATCACACATGTATTCCAGAAATGACACACACGACTCAAACGAGTTCTTCGGGAAAAGCGACGAACTATTTTCTAGAAGCTTTCGGTTTTCAAGCAAGTTTCAAATTTTACGTCGTGTCTCGTTACGATGTTAATTAGATGCTAAAATGCTTCATAAATATGGAATAGGAAATAAAAATTTCCTAGTATAGTTGAAATATTTTCACGAACCACCGTACGTATGAAGCGTCCTTTAACGTTTTGACGATTCAGTTGTCCATCAATTTCGTTGAAATCATCCGCGCGAATCTTCAAAAATTCGCTGGAACCGATACAACCACCTGAACCGTGACGCGTTTCCTGGATGATTAGTTTGGCCCTCGTTGCAAAGCTCTGGCCAATGGTTGGCGAGGAAATTCGTTTTTGTAAAGTCTAAAAAGGTTCGTCGTGATGGCGGTTGTTAAAGCTTGTAGAAACAACGAGATGGAAGAAAAAAGGCATGTGTTTCGAAGTATGTAATCGGCTGACTGCTGTGAACAAAGTCAATTACACGAAACAACATTGCAACGACGAACCGGTCGCTACACCGGTCACACTCTGTCGTGTTTTTTATGCACCGGTGGCCAGTTTCTTTGAATACTTCGCGTTTACTGTCTGGTTGCTACGAAGTAACAGGAATGAAAGTTCTGGATCATAATCTAGAAGCTAGAGGTTTTGTTGCTTGTTAGACGATTCGATGGATATAGTGGTGTAGTGGCGTGTATACATGCATTATACATCTTTGACAATGCAGATTCTTCCATTCGTTCTTAGGTCTTTTATCAGATCCAATTTCCATTCTCTCTGCGAAACAATCTTTTTCCTATCGCAATAATAGAAACATATTTTTCCTGATGTTTTCGTAAAAACAATATAATATCATGCCACTGTTTGTATCTTTGTTACCAGGATACAGATTGTGGTATCGTAATGTCTTTCCAACTGTATGTTCACGAAAACAAAAGTACTAAAAACAAGGACAACGATAATCAGCGAAGTCGAGGCTGAAATAAGTAATTTGTTAGGAATCATACATCAATTACGGTGATTACGACGTGACGTTCTGCAAACTTTCCTTGTCGAAACGTGCGACGATTAGGAGAACCCAGCGTTAACATAGTGGGGAGAAATGTTGCGGAAAACTTATGAAACCGTTCGTGGAAAAATGTCTCCGAACCAAAGTTAAAACATAGACAGTTAATGGATAATCCGTTGTTCACTGATATAACGAATGAGCTTCAATTTCGTCCTGATATCCCAAGATTGAATACAAGTACTAATCTTATTACTACTTTGATAGTTATTACTAATTATATACCAATTATACTTATTACTAATAGTTTAATCTTATTACCAATTTATGGTTAACAATAAAGGTTAAGAATTATTGTTTTAACGAACGAAAATTTCAAGTGCAATTTACAAGAAGAAACGAAGAGGAAAAGATCGATTATTCGCTGTGTTTATCGTGGACCAAGATTTTTTGGTCGTGGGATTTTCCACTCCGTGGGGCTGGCGTTAGCAATTTTCTCGATACGATCTGTTCGATCAAATTAATTTCGCCTCTTTGGTTGGTTGCCACAGGTAAACGATATTATTATGTCGCTACTGGGTGGTTGGTTAATATTCGTTTGGTTAACCCTTTACACTTCATTGGCATTGCTTTAGCGGCATTGATAATGCAAAAGCTAAATTTTGTGTTATTTCTGTTGATACGAAATGTAAAAAAGAGGAGAGAGAGAGAGAAATTGTACAATTAAATCGACAAACATTCATAACTCCGATTACAAAAAATTTTCTCTGTGTGAAGTTGTTGACCGGTTGATTTTTATTTTTTATTTCTCAACGAAGAAACTGCAATAAACAGTGATGGAACTCGGTAGGCGGTTAATTATCTCGACACGAATCGCCGAATCCTTACAAAGAATCTTCTGTTTGCTAAGAAAACACGTATACGGGTGCATCTGTCACGATCCTCGACTCGGTTTTTCGTTATCGGCGCGCGTAGAGAAAGATTAAGTTCCGCAAGATGTGCGTTAATATTTTGCCACGATTGCGCCGCAATTAGTTTCGTCGTCTCTCTAACTGCTAACTACATCGCAAAGAGGAATAATAGTCCATCGTGAGCAATTACACGTATGGAAAAAATTGTCTTTATTTTTATTTCCTTTCTTTTCTTACTCGTCAGCAAGCGAGCGTTCGTTCGCGTCGAAGGGGTAAAATAATATTATCTTGCTTGGTATATAATTATCCTCCGCGAAGTGACGCTTTTTTCCTGATATCTAGACCTTTCGATTTATATTCCAGCACCGATCAATACATCGCGATAAATCATAACACTGTAGGCATTAAGTGAGTCGACGTTGATTCAGCTATTAAAATTGTAACCTTTTGTTTTACCTGCAAAGATGACTAATGTTTACTCGTATGATTTCATACTGTGAAAAATATTTTTAGCTGAAAAGAAGTTAATGAAAATTTTATAATTATCAAAACAAGATTGTTATAGGGGTTGGTTTGAAAGGAGTTATGTGTGTATTTAAAATACTGTGAGAAGTGTTATTTTCAGTGCCTGGATAGCTCAGTCGGTAGAGCATCAGACTTTTAATCTGAGGGTCCAGGGTTCGAGTCCCTGTTCGGGCGAAATTTCTTTTATACTTTTGTACCACTGAGATACCGAACCAAGTCACTTTAAACCGTCATAGTACTACTCGAAGAACATCTTCTTTCTATAGCTACGGTTCTTCCAGAGCGCCCGGATAGCTCAGTCGGTAGAGCATCAGACTTTTAATCTGAGGGTCCAGGGTTCGAGTCCCTGTTCGGGCGAGTTTTTTTTTTAATCAAATATTCACTCAATAATTCTTCGAATCAATCAAATAACGTAATGTAATCGTTTATTATAGTTTATGTAATTAATTAAACATAGGTTTCATCGAGCGTATCAAAATAATAACCTCCGTTTGTTGATAGTGTAACGCTAAAAGTGGGAGTATTTCCGTGGCGTTCCTCTCTCGTATTTGCTACCATAGAATGGAACATGTTTGCACACTGCTTTCCAATCGCACATCCAACATATAAATATTATAGTGGTCGCAGTGTAATTCACTACCGATATTTTCCTGCAAGGGGGGAAAAAACGCGAAGAATCGAAGTCATTGAAAACACGTTTGCTTTATTCATAAGAAACACTACAATTTACCATACTTTAGCCTGCTCCCAAATAACCGACCAGCTTGTAAGGGTTGATGGAAGTGGAAGATTATAACGTGGCATTTTTACATCGACACAATCGACATTAACATAACACGAAATAGATGATCGTCTGTAAATCCGATCTTCAGCTTCTTCGCGCAATATTCACTTTATTGAAATACTTGAAAAAATGTCTCGGTGAAATTCGATCGATGTTAACTCGAGAATAGTTGGACTTTTGAGTTTTTGCAAAATAACATATTTATGTTCGACGATTTTTTCAGAGACTGTCGTTGGATCGCGTTGAATCGTGGTTATCTAATCTGACGCGAGGGGAGGCAGATCTTTTTTATGGTGTCGAATAATAAAGAAAATGACGAAACGGTGAAACGGTATGCTTTTTTACTGTGGCGAATATAAAACGATGGTGGCGGAATACGATCTGTATAATATAAATGCAAATGACAGACACACGTGTGTTCGTATACACGTTTCCACGGCGATGTTCGTCGCCTACAATGTTTTATTTTGCGAATTGCATATAACCGATCGCGAACTGAACGCATCCGCGTACGTGTACGTGATTGCACAGAAGGACAAACTGTTTCAAGGCGAAAATGGTCGTGTTCGTTCTTATCTAGTTCGAAATGCGAACGAAGCTGAAAAACAAGAGAAATTGTGCAAGAATCGTGTCTGTTTCTTCTCCGTTCTCCCGTATCTAGTGGAAAAGTTGATTACACGGGAGCACGTAAATCGTCGAAAAATTTCATCAGAATGTTTATTATAAAATCGTCTACACGCCACCGGTTTCGGCTCTAACTGCCGTGTATTTATGCAGATAGCAGATGTCATGATAAATTGTACACAATGAGATCGCTTGTTTCGATGATATTTCCCGCGGATCCGTTATCGTCCGAGACTTGTCTCTTTTTATCGATTTTTTTTTTCTGTCACTTCTATCGTTTCGTCATCGTCAAAAATACAGCTAAAGAAGAAATAATTGCTGTTAATTCAATGTCTTATCTCCTGCTTGTCTCGATCGTGACTTTCCCTTTGCAATCTTTTCACATTGCATACAGCATTTCAACGCGTGCATCGTACGAAATGTAGATGAAAAAAAGTTATTTACAATTGAAAACCGATGCTATTATTGGAGAATAAGCTGGGAACTAGTGCCACTATGAATAAATACTGGAGCTTTCGTAGAATGCATTTATTTGTTCTTCCACGAATTTAATGGCCCTGCTCTGTATTTGTACGGATAGTTTCAGTTTATTATTCCGTCAGCTGGTTATTTTTCTCCTAGGCGTTCTTTAACGATGTCGTATCCCCGCGAGTTCTTTTGTCTCTGGCATCGAGTCCGTTTACACTATGCACTGTACACATACCATGGGTGTCGGCGGTACTCCCACGTTTTTCCACCCTTCTCTCTGGTTCCCTGTGCTTCCATCGAAAGAAAGCTCCGCGCGCACATGTCTCTCCTCGACCCTCGTAAATTTCGTTTCTGTGAACACGTTCTTTTACACGATACGACTCCCCAACGATGTGCATCACGCGTGTTACCACGTGGCATTACGTCAAACGGAGAGTTTGTTTTTCATTTTACCTCGTCCAACTATATATTTACGCTTTTCACCGGCATCTCCCGGCTTACGAGAAACAAAGCTCTCTTCTCTTGAAATACCAGATCCTGCTCACAATTTTCTTTCCGCCTGTGGCTTTACCGGTGAAAGTTTTGTCTTCGTTGCGAATCGAAATAGATCTAGAACCGTTACGCGTCTCGCACGTTTCGTGCGATTCTCATTATCGAAGAGTTTCTCTGTTAAATATAAAGAGAGAGATAACACGTTTTACTTACGATGATAATATTCTTCAGCGGATACAGTGTAGAAGAGAAACTAAATGATACTGATTGTAAGCCGCAGATAGTATCTGCGTCACGATCAGAAAAAAGTATACTCCGATACATAGTACGTATCTAATACATGTTACAAGCACTGTAGGGTACGCTACTGTTCTATCAAACAAGCATGAGTGCCTTCATTTCAGTCTTCTTTGAAGTTTCACCCCCGGCATTTAAAAGTCTACGACCTTCTTTAAACCTACATCCTGTTACTCCCCTATCTTGCGGCAGCAGATGAAAAGTCTAAAAGCCACATTGCGCTATCCTTTAAGTCCATGCATTAACCACATAGGACAACGATTCGCCTCGCTACTATCACACTCGTTTCTCTTTCATATAATAGGAATTCGCGTTCAAACAACCGAAGTGAAAAGTTCCTTCCTACAAATGGAATTCTGTAAACTTCCAACGTTCGTCTGTTCCATCGATGAAACGCGGAACGTATTCAGTGTTTCAGAGAAAAGATGCTCGAGGCTGGCGTATTTTTCCGTGCTTCTTGCGAAAGTTCCTCGTCAGACATCGCGACGAACCGTGCAGGTGCGAGGATTATGATGCAACCCTATTCAGAGATACACCGGCGATCGTGTCCTTGGCAAAGACCCGCGAAACGCTTCGAGGCATTATCCTTGAAACTGCACGATTATGATCGATCAGAGGCGGCCGCCTGTCATTATTGTCCCTCGTTACCTGACAAGTATTGTCGATTACTCAGCTCAGCCACTTCTCCATTCGTCTCACGCCCGTGGCAACGTGACGATCTCGCTTTTTTTCCGGTATCGCGAATCACCGGATGCAACTATTCGCGTTTCTTGCTTCGCTACTTTTGCTAACTTTTTCTTAATCGATCAAGATTCTGGTCTGCTCTGTCATCGTAAATCACTCGAGTGAAGAACATTTTTTTTTTTTTTTTTGGAGATTCGTATTTTATTTATTCATGAAACCAGGGAAATCCCATTATCAAGCGAGAACGTTGATACGCGTAAATTGATTCGTAGAAAAACCAGACGACTTTTACTAATCGTATTCGTGGAATTACTTCGAAAAAACTTAGTAGCCATTAACGTTAAACAGGCGGTGCTAATTAGCATCGAAAATGTTAGAATATCTGTTTCTTTTTTGTACTTTTCTTACGTAAATATGTATCTCTGTTGAAGCTTAACAATAATTGCCAGAGAATGATCTATTATTATTATTATACCCGTTATTATTTTCAACGAAAAATGGAAAAATAGCAATTTTCGTTTCAAAGCGATAAAATTGCAAATACGCTTGTTAGTAAAATAACGGTTGGTTAAGACAATGATTAAAAATTAAAACAATTCAACGGGTCTTCCAGGCGGTAGTATTTCCATAAACTGATACATGTAAGAAGATCGTATACTTTCCAAGATTCATAGAGTGTTGTAGAAAAAGCAAATGCAATTAAACGAGTAATTATGAACGGGCGAATGCACGTCATAAAACGGAAGTGATCGCGGCATTCAAATGCAAAAATCATATCGGCCGGACGATCGGTATTCAACCGGCGGCCTGTTTATTTGACCAGGGGCATTTAAATGCATCCGAGTACTTCCGAGAAGACACTCCCGGCGATTGAATCTATTCAAGAGCTTACAGCATGCTTTCGTAGATCCTTTAAAGCTCGGTTCACACCGAGTTGTCCAACGTATTTGGAATTCTCTAGAGCAGAGTTCAGACTCTGGGTAAACGTGATTGCGGTCACGTACAAATTTCTAACGTTCTTAGACCTGGGGATTCTCGATTCTTTTTCATCGTGATTCTTCCATGCATATGATCATGAAATGAAATATCGCGCACGAACTGTATTTCGCAATCTGGATGCTTTTAATTTAGAAATCAAGTGTCATATACGCTTTTGCACACTATAGGCAAATTAGTTTGTTCACGTTCGAACCTGATCTTCCTTTATTGTTGCGTAAAAATACTGGAAAAATTTCTGCGTGGAGTAATATCCGTAAGTACTACGTCATATAGACACTTGAAATTCTTGTTCCAATACGAATACAAAATACGAGGACTGAAATTCTAATTTTTAGTAAAAAGAAGATCAAATAACAGTTTTTGCGTCGTAAATGTCACTGTAGCGACGTCCAGGGAATAGGAGGGATTAATTACAGGGCTTTTTTTTTTCTATATAACCTTGGTTATGTCACAGACGCTTCCAGTAAAAATTTATCGAGACGCATAAATAATAAGTACTGTTCGACGGGGACCGTCATGTGTAGCGTGTATTCAGTTTCTCCGGCCCGTGACGAAGGTCGTACTCCGATTTACGTTTCCGTTCGCTCGTAAAACGACTTCCGGCGACACCTGCGCTCCTCCGATTCAAAGTTATGACCCGTGGCGATCCAGAGTTGCACGTAAACCGTTAACATCGTGTACATCTTTCCGAGTTGCAGCGTCTGTATCATGTTCGTACCGTGTTTTACTCGATTCACCCAGGAACCCCGTGTTAATAGACGCGTTAAACAAAAATTTCCCTTTATGACTATTACGGCGGGGCGACATCGTTACGACTATCGGAACCTTGCAGTTTTATCGCAACGTCAGAGCTATCTCGCGAATACATGAATCACGATAGCCCCGGAACTCGGTGTGGAAAGTTTGCGCCACGTTTGTCTCTCTAATCTTTGGCGTGACTCCAATTAACGTTTGTCACGTATTACGTTCGATTCGATGAATTCTAAATAATATTTTTCTAGGCTCAGGTCGGCCCCAAGTGCGTCGAACGGAAGCTTGAAAGTTAAACGAAGCGGAGAGATAAGAAATTTATCGAGATAGACGTTAGAAAGTTAGTCGATAAATGGGAAATAGTGCCCCCTTGGGAATCGACGACGGTGAAATTAAATTTAAAGGAAATTTGAATTATGTAAACAAATACGTGGGAAATTCGTACGGTAAGGTTCTTATCAGAATGTGGAAGGCAAAGGAATAAAAAATATTCAAGGTGAGTCTCTTATTAGAATATTTGGAAGATAAAAAATTTCTATTGCCTCGCACTGCTCGCAAACGTATAATTTCCATAAATATATGCGGCTTAGTTATATTACCGCTATTATCTTTTCATTGAAATGGGTTTTTCAAACGACATTACTTCCGAGGTATGACCTAACGCGTTTAACTGGCAAGCAGAAAAGAGCAGGCTACAGTAGTCGGTCGTGGAGCAACGTAAACAGGAAGGGAATTAGAACGAGTCGTATATACAGGCGGTCCATTGCAAACAATGAACGGTCTGTTCGAGTACACCTTGCCCCTCTACACTGGCTTTTTCCCTGCGTAACTGCCGGGGTTCTTCCCAACTCGTGTGTCTGCATTTCTCTCGTAGTTCGACCAAATTTAGAATCGAGCCGTATCTTGGCGTTCCGTTCCACCTAAGCTGTCTCTACTTACTTTTCCCACGTACTGTCTTCTTTTACCCCAGCTTTTCCCGTTTCGTTATATTTCACGCTGCCACGAGCACGAATCTCTTCACGTATCATTGATTTTTTGCTCGATATCGACGGATTTACTTTCCGAAGTATATGCGAGACCGATCGTTGCAATCGTTTGCATTTCACCTCTTTCGTCAGAAATTTCTCGCTCGATATTCCGGCTTCTGTCGTATTCGACGCGTCTGACGTCATTGTTCGTGCGATTCCTCCAACGAATATGAATTTTCCATACAGCTGTCAAATGAAATTTCGCGGCGGATATCGCGAAGGGTACGATTTCGCGAGTGCAACTGCTCAAGGACGCGCGATATACTCGCTCGATAAGAAGCAGATAAAGCTTATTATTGAATTCTAATATCTAGATACGTGTTGAGCCGAAGGCGTATTCGAACTTTTCCAAGATAACGCGGTTTTCCGCTTATTTGGGATACAAATCGCATTGGCGATATTCCTTTATATTGTTACGGTATTATCGTAATATGTTATATCATAAAACGTTACGAACATTGCGTCAGAAATAAAAATATACAATTATCTGTCTTGCAATAATTCTGTCAAAAATACGATAAGCCTGTTTAGATTAGTTCAACAATTTACCAACGTTCTTTACAAATACAGAACACCGATAAAACAAAGGAAACCTGAATCGCAGAAAAAAAAAGGTAAAAAAAAAGCAGAAGTCCTTGCTTCTTTATTTCCCTCGAAATCGTCTCGTTTTTCTGAGTCGCCGCAGAAAATACGATTCTCTGTGGGTCGCATAAAAGGGTCAGTTTTCTTGAGAAGAACTGTGACTGTGGGGTGCTCGGGAACACAAAAGGACTTGGGATATTTGTGAGTTGGACTGTGACGGACGACTCTTCTCTCTCCGGGGCAACTGGCCGTCGCGTCGCAGCCGGTGTACACGTCGATGCACGCTGAAACGTGTTCGTACGTGTTCGTGAATGTTCGTGAACGCGAGTCAAGTACCGAGCAGCAATCTCGGGCTGGCATTGCTTGCGGGAATAGCGAGGTGAGCGGAGCAGACTGCTTGGTGCCAGCAGTCATACGTATCCCTCTCTTTCGCCTTCTATCTCGCTTGCTCGTTCGGTTCTTCTTCTTTTCCTTTTGCACTCTACCTCTTCTTCCCTCTTCCCTCTTCCCTCTTCCCTCCTCCCTCCTCCCTCTTCCCTCTTTCGTCTTCCCGTTTCTTCCAACCAGTTTCTCCTCCTCTTCTTCTTCTCTCTTCGACGTCCATGCCCGGTGTCTCTCCATCTCTTTGTACCGTTTTTCTCTCGTCGCTGTACCTTTTTTTTCTTTGTTACGTCTATTTCCTTCTTCTCTGGTCGCCTGTGAGCTCGCAGGTCAGACCAAAGCAGCCAAACTCGCGCTTTTACGTAATCTTATCTGTTGGTGTATAATTGCGGCGATCGTTGCGCTCGCCACGTGCGCCATGACCGATGTGCTCCAGCATATCTAGCTTCTGTAGCGATGCTAATCTGCGTACAAGGGTAGCCTTCGCCCTGTCGCGTATTCGAGGGTGGAAAGAAAATTTGTTTGATGCTATCGGCGGAGAATTCTATTTTTGTGCCGTTGAACGTTTCGGAGCGACGCGTGTAGGCGCTCTTCTCCGTATTTTCTTTATTCCTGTTCAGTGTCTCTAAATCGCTGTAAATAGAAATTTTCCTCTCATTACGAATACAACTTTCAAGTGCTAAAATTAGGGTGTCTGTATCCCATATTCGAATCTACGATTTTCCTATTTGCTGATGTCAGACGGAGGAAATCAGTTTAGAAACACGCTAATCGACCGAGTCTCGCAATCGTGGAGACGAAGAACGTGGATTTTCCTTGGTAATCGTCATTGGTTACAATGGCCACTATAATTTTCCTACATCGACTTTGAACGTTCCGGCTGCGACCCCATACGTGCCGCAAAAGTTTGCAGCCTATGTATCAGAGCAGCGTTGAATCGGCGTTAGTACATACGTACACGTGTTAGTCTGAATTACGCAAATTTCCTGTGGAACTTTTCCGCGACGTGTTGCCCGGTCGACGAATGCCACCCGCTCCGTATAGCTAGAAAAATTTACCAAACGTCCAATGGGACAAGTTGTAAAAATTCAAATTAAATAAAAAAAAAAACCCCCGTTCTGTATGGCCGATTATTTCCACTCGAACGTGGACGTTCGCTCGTCAAGAGGATTCGATTGGAGTATGTTGTGAAACTCTTGGCAGGATTTCCAGACGGATAAGAGGGAAAGTATAAAAGGATCCTTTTCCATTAGATACGATCGACACTAAAGAAGACGCGTGCGACGCCAAAATCGGTTGCAAGAACTGCTGAGAATCACGATGGCCAGATATCGAGGCGAAATTTCGGTCAGTTAACGTGGCGGTACGGTGCCTCGTAACTCGGCAGCGGAAGTTGGAAGAAGCCCTCCCTCGCGGGGGAGATTCGGTAGTCTCGCGCCTGGTAACAGAACGAAAGACAGAACTGGGAGCTAATTTTGCAGCGGCGTGCATACACGCCGGCAGAGATACCGGGCCCGACCTAAATGCATGTGCATACATCTGCAGTTGCATGTGCAACGTGTACACAATGCGGCACATGGCTGTGCATAGCATGAATACGGGAGTAGCCGGGTTGGCAGGACGATCTTGATGCCACGCGGATCGCATGAGTGCCAATAAACGTACACCCTTCCTATACGTCATCCTGATGATTTACGAGCCGATAGTTTCGCTTATCGCTCGGCCAGTTTCACGCGTTCGCGACACTTCCGTTCGTTACCTCTTGTCTCTCGCTTTTTGTCAGATATATCTCGATTGCGCTTCCGCGATTTCAATCACTTCGACCTGTCTGGCCATATTTTCTTACTTCTTTCTTATTTTCACCTTTCTGTGGCGCATTAACGTGTCTTCGTTTTTGCTGTGACAGTCATGCTTCGATGTAATAGTTAGTTGATCGCTGTAATGTCAGTGGTGGATGCTTGCGACAAGTACAAAAATATGCTATTTCGAGGAACCTGGAAATACGTGGAGGTTGGAATAGATGATCTCGTGGGTGGAATATCCATTTTACCGCTCAAAAATAACCGCCGCTTAACCGTCAAGGTGAATCACAAATTCTAGATATTGCAGGATCTTAGCCAGAACCTAAACAGATATAAAAATTTGTATGCTTCCTCGCTCTTGCGAATTTCTCCGTTATCTTTCCTCTTTCTGGTTCTTCTCGCTCACGTGCCTTTCTGTTCGTTGCCATTCCGCTTCCGGTGAAAGAACGTCGGTCCTTTGTATTCAATTGAGTTATGCAGTTCGGCTATTATATATTGACATATTACCGTATGGAAATTCCCGTCTTCGGCGTCTCGATCAGAAGAATTCATTTTTCGTTCGTCGACCTGGATGAATATTTTTACGAACGACGGCCGCGACCGTGTCGCCGTTACAGGTGTGTCTGAATTGCATTTCGCTATGCAACGCGAGTATAATGGCCTCTCATTGTTCCTTCGCGTCTTTCGTTTCTTCTTCTTTTAACTTCTTTGTTTCTCTTCTGATTTCGGAACTCGTGCTCTCTGTTCTTCCGCATTCGCCTAAATATATAGTATAAATATTAATGTTGGTTCAGACACGGCCAGTAGTTTGAGTCGAGTAGCAAGTAAAGCCAAATATACACTGGAGGATTAAACGAGGATGAAAACGAACGTTCGTCGATGAATTGACAGTGCCAATTCGGCTTTACTTGCTACTTGACTGAGCTACGTGTCTGAACCGGACTATAGACTGAAAGGAAATGCAAGAAAAAAAAATGACAAAATATTTAATTTGACAAGATCGTGGATAAAGATACTGTAGTACAATTACAATATATTATATCGTCTCATACTTAATTCATGTATGTGAAACAATGTACTTGTGCCACTTTCCCACTGCGCTCTTTATATAATGAATTTATTCAAGCGGTGATCCGCTTTATTAAACGATAGCGATCTGATTACGCGCGAAAGGTGTTACGCTCATAAAAGTTGATAGGACGTTTACGTAAAGTCCATGTCTCGTCGTCCGGCTGAGTAACGATCGACGAGATGTACGGAAGCTCGACAACCGAACGACAAACAACAGATGGCAGTCAGCAAGTGTTTTCGATACGTTCTTTGTAGAATTCTTGGTCGATGGTGTAAGTAAGCGCCGGCATCGTGGCGTTTTAAAAGTGACAGAAACACAGTTCAGAGTGATTCTGCCTGTTGGTGAATTTTAACGTCTTCTTTAACATCTGTACAATTGTCTCCGGGTTAGAAATAAATTGTCATTCTTCGCGTAATATGTATCTCATTTGACGTAATATCACTCGTTATTCACCGTATACGTAAATAAAAATGGTAGTCATCGATCATTTAAAAAAGGAGAACGGGGAAAAACATATGTAAAGAACGCCGTATAACAATTTATTTTCATTTATCAATCGCCAGAATATTAATTACTCGCCTGATTCACCGAGCGAAAGAAGAGTTATATCCTTCTCTTTTATTTTTACAACACGCAACGTTTATAAAAGAATGGGCGGAAAGAAAAACGAACAAGGAGAGCCTGATTTCGAATTAAGTCATCGCGGATCGCCTTTGTGCCGGGTTACGAGTAACCTTGCCGATGTTATCGACAATTCATGACTAATTAAACGGGAACGTGCGGAAAAAACATATTTCTCTTCGTGCCAGTGGAAAAGTTTCGAATCAGGTAATCGAATTGTGAATCGCGCCACCATTTTCGTATCACGCTTCCTTTAAATAATTCATCGTCTTGGAATTGCCTTGTTTACCGAATCTCCCTACCTCTCGATACCGTTTCGCTCCTCTTGTTATTTTTCTCTTTCTCTTTTTACGCTCTCGTCATTTTAGACGAACATTCCAGCAATAACGAACCCGTGTTCGTATTCCGTTGATAAATATTATTTACAATTCCGATATAGTGGGAATAACACAATTACGTAAGAGTCTGTAATTTATTCCCAATAAAATTTACTTTCAATAAGTCGTTATATTGTTGTATCCTCTGCGTGCATCGTATTGGGTTGTCCGAAAAGTGTCTTTCTCTTACAAGCATGCCTTTTACAACAATGCATTTTTCTACAAACACGAAACCTAATTTGTCAAGTGTTGTGTACTTTATCTCAATAGAACAAAATGGATCATACATAATTCAGTAAAATAATATAAAACGACAAATGTTGCGCATCCATTATTTCCTTATGAAACGAAAGAAATTTTTGGGACAACCCAACACATTCATATTCTATTAATATTCTAATTAAATATTCTAATTAAAATTCATATTCTATTCTATTAAATAATAGGCGCGCAACATTTTTTATTTTATATTATTTTACCGAATCTCACGTATGATCCATTTTGTTCCGTTTCTATCGTTACGATCATACGTAATTCGATGAAATAATATGAAACAATAAAATGTCGTGCATCCGTTGTTTCCTTATAAAACGAAAGAAACTTTCCGGACAACCCGATATCGATGGTAAAAGATATTTCTACTTAGGATAGAATATCCGAGCATCTTTTAAATGCCATTGAATGAAAATTACGTTAAAGAAGAACGATAACGACTTAACGAGGTAAATACGATTTGTCGATCGAGAGATGATTGGTTCGCATTGCACGCACGTGAGCAGTTTTTGCTTTCAATTAACGGGTCATCTAATGGAAAAGCAGCCGTCGAGTGAATATAATACCTCGGTGTTACGGTGCATGGTTTAATTGTATGCGACCGTTTAAAAATAATCGAATTATATGAACAGAAGTCCGCGGCGTAACGAGGGCAATATAATATTTGCATTAATCGAGGCAGTTCGCCTCGGCGGAGAACACGTGCTCGGCTAAACGTCCCGTAAAGGCGTGAACGATGTTATTCCACCAGCGAGTCAAATCCAAGCACGTTATCATTATTCTGTTTCGTTTTGTTTAATAGAAACTTTCGTGCGATGATACATTTCTATTTGCAATTCCATTTTGCTTATAAAAAATTCCTAAGTGCCGAGATATTCAACATTCTTTCAGATACTTACGATTTCTCAATCAAAAGTTTTGCGTTTATCGATCTCATTTCGTTTTTCATTAACTCGAAATCCACCGGCGTGTTAAGGATTAAGAGGATGTAACTTCTACTGTTCAAAACTAAGAAGGTACAGTCTCTATTAGTGGCTGTGACTACGCAACTAATGTTCATGCTACCGATCTTTTGTTGACTCACTCTCTTTCGCTCTCTTTCTCCCCCTCTCGCTCATCCGCCGTTAATCACGCGTTCTTCCCACTATCCGCGTCGGAGGCCCATTTGCGAAATCGCTAACAAATGTCAATGTTTCAATTAAAACAGTGGCTCGAGTACCTTGCACCGTCTACACTGACTATTGCGCAACGCACGCAAGGGGTTTCGCCAAGAAAACGAAACGTTCAACCACCGTTGCACCATGTTGATCGAGACGCGATAAAATAAATGAATCATTTACGATTCGTTTCATTATCTTGCGTTTCAAATCACCAATATCCGACATTTCCAGTCGATCCACTCTGTATTCCTTTCGGACATCGTTAAAATCGTTTCATTCGTCTGCGAATGATTGTGCAATTTGCCAGTGAGGATATTCTCTATTTTTGAACGCGTGTGTCACAAAGAAAATGTAAAATCTGTATAGTTCCAAGTTTGTATTTTTCCATCGTCGTTCTGTATTTCGAATGTTGTGGACGAAACCCGTAGCTACCTGTATTTTTGGTCTCGGGTCGAGGATGCGGAGGGGCGTTTATGTATAGTCGGGTCCCTTCTTAAGAAAGCGTCTATCGTTTGGTGTTCTTCACAAAAGATTAGTGGAATTTTCCAGGACGGTTTTACCAGGAGTAGAAATTAAGCTGGGTAGGCGGTTCGGGTAAACGAGCACGGTTACCCTCGGTCACGTTCCTCTACCATACGTAACGTTCGAAAGAAAAATACCTACCATGTTTTCGAGTCGTTCCTCGCCAAAATTTTCTTGCTCGTTTTCTTCGCTCCCCTGCCAATGTATTTGCGTACTTAGACTAATGTTCTCTTTCTTTTCGTTGGTACTTTCAAATTCTACCAGAGGCGTGCCATTAATATTATTTTCTGTTTGTTTGATCACTGCTAGGAAAACTTGGGAAGAATTTTTCCTCTCCTCGGTACTGTTTCAATCGTCCAAACATTTATTTAAAAAAAAAAAAAAAAAGAAGCAAAAAGGACTTTCCTTTCTTCCCTTTTTCTATATGATCACGATTAAGACGTTTCTGGTCTTAATTGGATATCCACTTTCCTCGGCTGTCTTTTTTCACCGACACACCTTTGTTCTCGCGAAACGACGGATTTCCAGCAACGATGATTCCGTTCGCTCGTTTATTCGACGTCTAATTTGCATGAATTTTCATGAAGCACGTCCTGAACGTGTTAGAGAAAAGGGAACGTTATGGCGTTCTTAAATCAGCCATGACTGTTCCGAGAAGGGTCAACAGATGGGGTCAGGTATGACTGAAAGGAAACCCTCGGAACAGCTTCTTTCCATTACTAGGTCTCCCTTTTCACTCGGCTCGCTTAAAAGAAATCTTAACGACGATTCGGCGCAGAAAATGGCGCCGATGGAAAGTTTCACTTCGTCATTTCACCGTGTAATTTCGTTGGACGAAGCGGACGCGTACCAATGTTGCGCAACGAGGTTAAATAATTTCCAGATTATTTTAGCCCGGTCTATGGTAACCTTTCGAAACCATAACTATTTCAAAACAGTTCGTAACGAAAGAAGAATGAATCTAATTTTGGATATGTTCGAAACAGAAAAGACGGATGAAAAAGAGTTCCATCAATCACGCCTGTCCAAAGGAGACGACAAATTTTTTTACGCGTGCCGATAGAAACACGAAGGCTGTGTAACGAATTCCCGTGTTGAGGAGACGTCCTGTAGATTCGATCGCTGCGTATTAATCATCGTTTACAAGCTTGGTAGGTAGCGGAGGTGGGGAAACCAAAACTACTTGCTCTTTCGTCGTCAACCGACACGTGGATACAATTGCCTGGTAATTTTATTGCATTCTTCGCACGGTAAGGCTACTGTATGCAAGACCGGTTTTGCAAAGTGACTTTAACGCCTCGCTTATAATCTCGGATCACGGCTACTGGATCGAGCTTCACAGAGAGCCTCTTTGTTCCACGTAAACGCGACCACAGTCTGGCGGCGACTGTTACATATGTATGACTGAATTTAGTTTCCAATTTAATTAGCAAATATAGGTTCCCATTCGCGCGTGAATCGATCGAGTTTAATGGCTTCTCTCTCTCTCTCTCTCTCTCTCTCTCTCCTCTTATTGTTTATGTTTTAGCTGGCCGTCGAAGTAAATCGCGAGAGTGGCACCAAGTTTCGCTCTTCGTAACTTTGTTAAACGTAAAAGTGAACAACCATTGACTTCTCGTGTTTCGTCTTCTGCATCTTTCGATACGTTTCGTTTGCTTTGTCGAACGTGCGCGAGTCGACGTGACAATATAAAATTGAAAATACTTGTGATACCGAGCATACTTCGAAATTGAGTTAACGAATGGGAACAAAAGCTACGCTCTTTGCCTCGGGGATAAAACCAAATCGGTGTATATGGCTGTTTGCCAAATGTCCAGACAAATTGTAAAGTACAAAATAAATAAACAAAAAAAAGAAAAAAAAACGTGTGTGGTCATTCTCAGAAGGCTATGTTTATCATTTACGTTTATTGAATCTTGCGTGTTATCAGAGGGAAGTAAGTAAGAGTAGACTTTGTCACGGAATCTGTTACATGCACGTATCGATGCAGAAGGACTTCGGATTTCTGCAATACATTAACATATTTCTAGAATGATGTATTATTAGTTTCATTTTTTGCTGCACACAAAGATTCACGTGACTGATATCCGTCGGACACAGTAGATCCGCCAGCGATCATGTGTAGTGAATGTGTTTTTCTCTCGTAAGAAAAAAAACTCGACGAGAATAATTTTCGCAGCTATTATGCATGAGTCATTAATCGCATCGTCACTGTCAGGACGTTTATCTCTACGAGATAATAGGTGGCTGGGGTCCAAACGCTGCATAGGATTTGGGAAACCTTTGCAAAGTACAACTGAGACACCCCTGTTGCTGGCCAAGAAAAATGAATCCTTAAAAGGGAAGGGATTTCCGGAGGATTCTCAAGAGGCAGGAAAGTCCCATCTCTCCGTTTCCGCAGAGAAACCAGCGAATATAGTCGTGAACGAAGAAAAGAGATGGACCGACCCTGTAGAAAATAATTTGAATGCGCTGCGAGGTATCGGCGCTGGAAGGAGGTTTCTGTAAAGGATCATAAATTCTCGAAATATCCCTCACTTGCCGAAATATCCCATGAAATCTTCGATCCGCAGCATTCGATAATGAAATCGTGTCTTCGTGCTTGATCGTTGCATTACGCGTGCAGAGATAACGCGGCTATTTTTGTAGCAATTACGTGTGCATACGTTTTTAGTGTACGTATGTACGTTTCAGCAACCGGCTGTGTCGTTGTGATGAAGTGTTAAAGGCCATTTCGAAACGATAGACTTAGTCATGTTGTTGCGAGGTCTGGTGAAGAGAAGGTGGTGGTCGATCGTAGTGATTTCAATGCAGGGGATCAATGGCTCTTTGAATCCTCTCTTTTGCGATAATAATATGAACTTGCTTGGTCAAATCTACCGATCTACAGATCTGTAATCACGCGCCGTACTTTCCGTAGCCGCTGTGTGCCGACTAAACTTTCAAATTATCTGGAAACGCGAAAAAACGATCTTCCGCAAAGAATATTCGTTCTGTTGTGTATCGATGATGAAATGATAGAACCTTTGAAGTTTCAGTATTTGCTTTAGCCCGATGTGAGTCGCTGTGATAATGTGAGAGAAATTGTGTTTCGAAACGACAGGATGATTTTGTAACCCGCAGGATCGTTCGTTCGTGCGTGAAAGTTTCCCTATCGGAAAACAGCGGGTAACAAATTGTCGATGAATTTTGTTATGACGCGTTCCGAATAAAGGGGTGAACCTTCGTGTAGATGGAAGAAAGAAAAATACGTTTCGATTCGAGTCACGCGGTACCTCGAGTGTAACAATGGCCTGTTCTTTGAACGGGCAACGAGGAGGGAAAAAATCAAGGGGAAATAATCACCCTTCATACAAATATAGGTCACGATAGAATCGTTGGATAAGCGTGTGTATTGACCAACGTCGTGTACATACACAATGGAGCCACTCGTGCAGATTTATCTGCAGGTCGTAGAACAAATTTCCAGATAAATGTCTGTATCAACGAGAGCTTCTCGTTTCTCGCGTTGGCTAGCATCCCCAGTCAATGGTTCGTACTGTCTTCTTCGCTTCTGGAAGGTTTCTTCGAATTCTAGATAAAAGTATCGATTAACGTCGATTAATCCTCTGGTCATATGTGACGACTTGAGAACCTTCCAAGATAAACATTATTCGGTAAATATCCAAAAAAGAAAAAAAAAAAGAATAGATTAAAGTTATCAGCGTTTGTTTGCTTCTAATTCACTGTCTATCGCGAGGAGAAAGTTTCGATATATTAATAAGAGTAAATTGAATTCTCTCCTTGACGTTCTTATGAATCATCGTCGTTCGTTCCCCTAAGAACAAAGGATGCGTGGAGCGTGTTTCGATCGGATTGCTGTCAGGCTTATACGATCGTTATCCGCGTAAAAAATGCACAATTACGACCGATTAAGTCTATCTATAGTCCCTCGTAGTCTATTTGCAGCAGCTGACGAAACTCGTTTCCGTGTTGCATCAGTCGTCCGATAACCGACTTTGTTGTTTACCGATCGTCGATAATTATGCTGTGTTTCTTTCGTTCGATCTATCTTCGCTCCTTCCTCTCTCGTGATCTGTTCCACAAAGTCAAATCTCTCTTGTCAAAACACCGATAGCCTCGATTACGAGCCAAGAATCCCTCTTGTCTCATCTCGAATATTCATCCAATCGCAATCCGCGTTTCACGTAAACCGATCGAATATTTCGTCGTATATCGTTTGATCCACAGAAGGTGACGCATTGCCATAAATATTAGAACGACATTGGAGCACCCTAATGCGTTCACAGAGTTTCCCAAAAACCATCCCTGCTCTGCGACCGTAACACGAAACAGTTTCTCCTGCCACAGACCCAGGACGATTCTACGCCTCTGGAAACAGCTGATCGCTCTCACCAATCTCGTCCTACGCACACATAAAATCACCAACCTCACACTCGCCTTCCTGTTTGTAAATAATTTGACCGTGTCTTTAATTTTTCATGGAACTTTCGTCTCGCGTCAGTCACCGGATCCAGTTGAAATTTGGTAGGGTCGTAAGCGACCTTTCATGGGTTCCACGAATGCCGTGGTTTTAATACAATCTCGACCACCCCGTGCGAAGCGCCGGGAGCGAAGGGCGCACGTTTCTTCGACTACCCTATTTATTTTCGCTTTACCAAACGGCACGAATCGTAATTGCCAGAAAAACGCTTCTTCACGGGGAGTTTGGTTGTTTCGACGGCGAACACAGTGCATTTTCACAGTGCAACAGAGTCGCTCGGAAGGAGGCAGTTAGATGCAATGCAATAATTATTTTTCGTAGATGTAGAGTTTCGAAAGTTTCGAAAGTTTCGCATTATACAAATAAAATCGTATATCTATTATTTGACAGCAGGAAATACGCACCTTTATTTTTTCTTTTTTTTTTTTTTACTCGTACGCTATTCTCTGAGCAACGAGCTCTAACGTTTCCTCGAGTGCGACGACCCCGCATTCTCCGATTTTTCAATTTTAATCCCGTATTAGATTACTGAACGAGCGTCGAGGATTCGACGAGCGGATTAAAAGAACGAGATCCATGTTTCCTTTCAACGAGCCTTTTCTCGTTCCACCGGAAACGAAACGTGTTTCTGTTTCTTCAGAGCCTGCAATCAGTCAATTTCTCTTTCCGAGGATCATAAAGGTCCGCCACGAGACCGGCTGCAAAATCTTTTCTTCCGAGCTATCGCGTTGCGCCGCGCCGCGCCGAGGCATTATTACTCGCGAGGCACGCAATTTCAAACGAGCCACGTCCTTCGACGGGGTCCTTTTATTATTCCGTTGACACATGGCCCGCAATCACTTCTGCACCCTTCCGCAGTCACGGCTCAGTTCGTGCCGGGTGAACTCGTAAGGGATTCTCGTTCTTCGCGTGTAATCCACAGTCGCTTTCGCCGAACCTTGTGTATCGGCCCATCGAGACAGAAATTTTCCTTTATTTCTATCTTCTTTCATATCGTCGTTCCTCGTGCAATTATTTAAGACACGGCGGGAAGATCGAACCGCGTTGCACGAGAGTTATCGTAAAGTTAAATTATCTGTCACAAATCTGATCTTATGCTTGCTGCAATTCGATATTTCTACACTGCTGATGACTAGCCTGATCCGCTGCTAATGGCGGTTCTCAGAACGGTCGATCGACCTCGGTATTTTACGATCGTAGGAAAATGGGCAAGGATATTATGATATATACCGTTCGTCATGGTTTTATATCTCGATCGTAAAATGCATCACGCATGCGATCCTCGATCCTCTGTGACCCTATAGATTATAGATTATAGGTCGTGTCGAACGAAGAACGTCAGACGAGACGCGCAAAATCATTGGCTAAATGTGTTTGCTATGACTCACGAAAGTATTTGAACACTTTATAGAAAAATCTCTTACGTACATATACATTATGTGGGTTGTAGAAATCCCTTTAAAGGTCGCACAGAATATTCATTGTTTCAGTCTAGGTGGAAAACATCGAGCGAATCCTTGGAACTTTCTTTCGTAGTCGCGACGTTGGAAGAACAGAGTTCGACCATGTAAATTCTACTGTAAATTTCGATTGAGAGAAATTGCGAAGGAAATGTTGCGTTTACGCAACGTTGGTCCGCGATGGTTAAGCTAAGGTAAGGCGACTGTATATTAATTTCTCGCGAAGTAAAATTCTGCATTGTGCCTGCAATAAACGTCTTCTGTATACATCGTCGGATTTCTCGCAAACTTTGCCAATATGTTATATAGAGAAGAATTTTGTCCGGTTACGGTGTTAACAAAGTTCCAAAAAGTTCCCTCTAACGCACATAATATATCCGCGAAAGTTTTGTATGGCAAGCGGCCGAACACTTCGTGAATCACCTTACGTCATGAAATTTTATGCCCGGACAGGCAAGTTTTTCGCCATCATGGCACGCTTTCCCGCGTTTCCTCTGCGAGCTTCGGTTAATTTACTATCACATAAAAGTCGACCGCTACGGTGAAGGGTGCGCATCGATTTGGCAGAGTCGGCGACAAAAGGAACCACGTTGCGTCGAGGGACGCCACTGTCCTTTGATCTTATTGTGATACGATGTAATTTGATAAATTTATTTCAACGTAAAAGCTACCCTTGCTGCGCACGTGGGAACGCTTCGACGCTCTAGAAGACACTGATAACGCTAATAGCAATGGGAACAGCTACCTTCGTCGCTTCGATTCGAATATAGACGAGTAGACTGGAAATACTTAGGCGTTTGCAGGAAATTTCATCTTCCACGCTCGATGTTTCATATGAGCGATAAAGAATAGGTTTTATTTGCTTAGCGGTATTTGTGGAAACGTTTACAGAAAAATTCGCGGTCCAACGGTGGAATAGCAACGAGAGAAGAAAAAATAATTGTATGGAATTCTTCGAACCCGAAGTACTGCAAATACGTGGAATTGTCTAATAACTTTGTGAAATTCTTAAGAAGGTATGATTCGGTTTGGCTTTGTATTTTGGCCGTTATAACAGTAGTTCTCCCTCAACGAAATCTATTTACGAATAACTCAGTGTTTGTTAAGTTTCGTCACATTCGAAACAGAAATAAATTCGTGACAATATAGTGTTTACACAGTACGTGAAAAGAACAAGATGGACAGATAAAACGAAATATATTTCATCGATGTTAACCGATTTTACTTAATTTGCTTGTTTCGAATATATAAATTCACGTCGGAATATATAAACGAGATAAAAACGGAAGCAAGAAAAATGACAGAAAGTGCAGAGAAAAGTAAATCGATATCGAAATTTTAAAACGATATCGTCGCACGAATTTTCAGAGCAATCTAAGAAAATATCAAGGCCATTTGTTGTCTGATAGCGCTGTTTATGAAATTTTCATCCGGTGTTTGCGTCGAACGAGCGTCGATACGCGGAAAGGCTTGAAAACGTTGCAGATAATTTTTCGCCTACGTCACCCTAAGGTGGGGGCGGTTATTTTTTTCTGATATTTCCAGTATCCAATTCGTTCGATCTTTTATACAACACCTATCTATATTGCCCCACTTTAGTCAGAACGTTGTATTTAGCATTTCTTCATTTTTCAAGACATGTCGAAATATTTCACGCTTCTGCTCTTTCTTACCTATTAAATATTAATTATATTTCCCAGCCAGCTAATATTTTTAATCGAACGAAGAAAAATAAAGATGACATAGAGAAAATTACTTAACTCCTGTTTTTAAAACATTTTAGCCAAACAATACTTACAAGTATAATTACTCAACCATCAAATATACCGCCTCAAACTTCTACAAATACGATCGGCTTTTTTCTCGACAAGTTAATCGTTTTCCGATTATCATTCAGCAAATAAGTCTCCTGAATGAAACGCGGCAGCTTCTACAAACAGCTCCTTAACCGTTGTTCTTGTATTTACAATACAACGTTAATACGATGCGCCGCGACGAAATTCCGGTACTTAGGAACTACTCTTAACAGCAAGTATTATGGTTCGATGGATTGTGGATAATTCAGGAAGGACAGTCGTTCTTTCGATATTCTTGATGAGTGGTTCGATTCTCGTTCGAACGGTCAAATCGATAGATTAGCTTGTTGTGAACGAATAAGCAGCGGACTGAACGCGATTATAAATGAAGGGTAACATTAATCTTCCTGTACTTCGATCAAAGTTCAAGCGATTAAGAGGTGGAGTGTACATGGTTCCATAGTCATTCAAGACGTTAGGTGATCTATGGCAGAATTTATTTTCATTCTTAACCGTAGAATATCACGTTCATAATTCTTATGACTAGCAAAGACTTTGGAGTAGATAATATGTTTGATCGTAGATTATCAATTAAGCGAACCGTGATGATTAGACGAATAAATCATTCATCAGCTCGATCATTGGCATAATATCGAGATTGTAATCAATGTGAAACAATATTAGCAGTGACTGTAGACATTTTTTGAAATCGAATTGTTATTAATTACGTTATTTAACTTTAGTAATTATTATGTAACGTAATATTATAGTATATCGATAGTGTCCTATCACGCTTTGAAATAAGGTACGAAACCATGTGAAGATATACACAATGTTATGTTATCATCGGAATGATTGGAAACATTTATATTTCGTTAATGATTAAGGATTTACGGTCCTGTTCCCGATGACTGTTCGATGTTATCAGGTGTTACAGTCGACTGTCTTTATCGCGCGAAAGTGCAGCAATTAAACAACTCTGGCGATATTCAGTAAACAGATTATGAACGGGTCAACACTTGTGTACTCGGTTGATGTACCATGGAAATTATGCAAGATTGTTATTTCAGGCTGACCGTAAGTGGAAAAATTGCTCGTAAGTGTCGATTATGCTGACCGTAAGATCGAGCAAAACAATCGAACATTTTTCACAGTGGCAATCAGATATCATCCAGACTTTGTCTTTCTGACCGCCATTTCGAGTACTTATTTTTCATTTCTCTTCCATTTCTCCTCAGAACGTACTCGATGAATTTCGTTTCGTTTCCCTTTTCCGTTTCTTTGATCAAAGAATTTTAGTCCAGAGGAGAAGTAGAACAGCCGACGAAATCTTTAATTTAAAGAAACTTCGAGCAAAGTTAAATTGTAACAGAGAAATTTATACGGCTTTGAGTCTTAAAACATACCGCTATAGGTACTCATAAAAGCATGAAACTCCATTACAAAATCCCGTAAATAAGTACAAATTTTATGCATCGTTCCTCGAGTTTATCTGGTTTTCGATAAAAAAAAAAAAAAAAAAAAAATGCACGCATCTAACCTTCGTATAATTACATTTGATTTATCGCATCGAACGTTTCACGACGTGTCGCAATAGCGAGATTTGACCAACGATTGGCGAAAGAAGAATCGTCATAGCAGCGATTGGCCGGGAGTATCGATCGTTCGACCGATACCGCTTTATTGTCTTCCGACCAATAAGAAGAGCGTGCATTTTCGTCTTCTATTATTGATATTTCGTTGTCAATAGACTGGCAGATAATACGCTCGCGTATTCACCAGTCCCTGATAATGTCCGGCACGATGTTTTCGTGAAATGAGAAACGAGAAATGAAACGAACGGTCGACTAACGCGTGTCTGGATGACACGGATATCTGTACTTTATCAGCCGCGTGCATTGTTATTGCAAAATTCTGCTGCGTGAAATCACGCCGATGAATCGTACTTGACAATACCGCTATGTATTGGTCGCTCCAGCCATGTCCCATAATTTTGTTCCAACGATCGATTACCACAGCGTTATTAATTTCTCTTTTCCATTAGTCAGAGGGCGTTTGGTGATTGTTATTCGGTATTATTTATCGAGTCAGCCGATGTTGATAATCGTTGATCAGGAAAAAAAAAAAAAGAAAAGATCTAATCTTCTTATCCGATACATCGCGTTTCACTCCCTGATTGTACTTCGTTTCATATTCACGTTTAGGCTTTGCAATGTTTGAAGAAGACACGTGTATCGTTCGACATTCCTCCGCCTTTACACATTTGCTGCGATCAACTATTTTGCAGGCGAATCTATTAACCTGTTCAAGGGCGAATTTTTAAGGAAAAGATAATCACTCGTTATTGTTCGAGTGTCTATTTAAATATACATATTGAGGCACGTAAAGCGCGACAGCTGAACATGGTCGAAAATATTGGCGATAAAATGTTGTTAAGAAAATTTCAAGTACTCTAGGAGCACCACAATTTGTCGCGTGATTGAATTCTTTGTATATGAAGGAGTCAAGGATATCTCAAGGTCGCTTCTATTTTTTTGAAATAGAACTGTACATTTTTCTATACAACGGTTGATGCACTTTTTAATTCCTTAGAAACAAGTAATAAGGTACATGATCGAAAAGCGATTAGATAAAAAGATACTTCAGCTTTAATGTATTAAAACTTATCGTATGAAAGACAAGAAAAACGAAAACAAAAAAATACTACATCGTTTCTCCTTTCTTTCATATCGTATCACCAATATTTTCCACACTAATCAGCTTTACGTTAATAGCCCTGTATATCTGTGAATATTGAATGGCAGATACAATACTCGAAAAATATATGGATACGTCCAAGAAACATAGTGTGCACGTATATGATCATATCTTCCAGAATTATACTTCAATTACACAAAACGTAAACGTACACACACGTATCGATATCTTTGAAGAGGTTAACACTAGAAACAGATGATAATCTTCTATTTTTTTTTTTTTTTTTATGCATTATATATGGGTATATATGTAGTTATATATAGATATGGTATCGAACCTCGTTAGCTGCTTATAAGATAATTTATCTCGGGAATGTAAGCCAATTTTAAAGTAATATAATGTATTATTGACGTAAAACGCATCCCGATTTATCCGAGACGCTGCTTTTATTCAGGACAGCAGGAAACGTGTAAAATAGTCAGTTCCATTCGCCCGTGTCGACGATTCTGCAAAGAATAAATCCAATATACTAGGCGTCGCAGTCGCAAAATATCAGGATCCGCTAGTTCATGACACCGTACGCGCGAGGACTTAATTTATGCCACCCTCAAGTGCTGACGCTCTTTCTTCCTACAGCCGAGGGTAACGATGACCAGACAGTCGTCCCGGACGTTCGGACTTGGCATTTTCTTACAGGAATATTCACTATCTAGTAACCTTAATTGTATTTTTCGGAATGAAGCCTAAATTACAGAAAAACAAAATCTTCGTTCACATGCGGTGGTTACAGAAAGTTAACCTGATCGACAAGAGAGCTTTTTACGAAATGATGCAGCATCGGGCAACCAAGCCACTTGTTTCTGCCCATTGTATCCCTTTTCCCTTCGAGCCTCTGCGTCTAAATTAGCCACTGCTCGTAGGCAGCGATCTATAGCATTAGCTGAACCAGGTTTCAGAGTAACCTCGAATATGGAACAACGCGATACGTTTTGCGTCACAGTATTATTTGACGATGGAGTAGAGAAGCGTTTATACGCCATAGCGAGCGTTTGCGTATCTGTGAAACGGGCAATTCGTGTGCGTGTTATTAGAGAAAATCTTTGTACCGCAGCTGTTTGGCATGATAATGCAGCGCTCGCGAGCAACTACTACTTGTCACTGTTAAAATCGGATTGACTCGAGGGGCAAACAATACGTATCGCGTTGTTTAACTGGACTTGGTATCGATATGGTGGCGTGACAGATGCATGGACAACGTGTTGATAAACGTGGCTGTCCTTATTGAATAAATCTTATTAAATAAATCGTCTATCGAAATTTAAATGACGATCTAATCTATATTTGCGATGACTATTTATGTGGACGTTTCGTGGTTCCCATGTGTAAACACAGATGCGACTATTTTTCTGTGCGTGGATGATCTAATCGTGTCGATAAAAAACGATAGATATTTAATCGATGATTTAGCTACTACTCTGTGAAGTAGATATTTTTCGCGTATACACAGCGCGCGTCAATGTCAAGCTTCTTGAAATTTCATATGCTAAACCGAGTTTAACGGTAGGCCGAGACGCGATAAGCGTAATTGTATTGGTAAAATTCGAAACCATTTGGAAAATGCATACGGAGGTTACAACGCATTTATTAATACTAAAAGTAGACATAGCTCTCAAGTATCCAGGGCATTGTCACGCGTACGTGACTTATCAGGAGTTGTCAAACTACCCGGCCGTGATAGACACGAGGGTAGGAAACATATTCGTCTACGACAAATGTTCGATACGATTCTCATTCATCAGGGTTCGCCTTATGGAGTACCACACGTGCTCAAATATTCTACGCTTTTTCCTTGCTACCCGACATCGGGTTTCAATTTCTGGCTCCGATTCTCGTAACGTAGTAACTGGTGTATCAAGTAGCACATTTTTTATGTAACCTATCACGTTGGCCTATAACTCATACATATATTCCTTTTCTACATAAAAGACTAAATAGTAGGGCAAAGTATCGCAACATGCGAAGACTGCAGAGGAGGAACATGACAAGTCGCATTTTCTATCTTTTACAGACAGGCAGTTTCTCAACCAATCCCATGTTCCGAAAATCTATTTTCGAAGCTAAACATGTGTTCTTTCATCCCGTCCAAAATTTATAAAATATCTTGGCTTCCACAAAACTTCGTCAATTTATCAGCTATTTTTAAAACACGCGTCTTTGGACCTAGCAGATGCTCATTTTCAATTACGTCACGTTCAAATTCTCCTCCCTCGAGCGCATAACGACACTGGAACCAGAAAAAATCTACTTTTTCATGTTTCACCGCTGTGTTCTCCATATTTTATATCGTATAAAATCGTGCTTTCGTTTAAAAGGGATTTTATATCTGGAAACGAAATTCGTATATGGTTCAATGGAATCATAAGAATGTTGAAAATGACTCGTTTAATGATAATTTCGACAGGAAAAAAAAAAGCAACTTGGAGGCGCCGGGCATCGATCCCGGTACCTCTCGCATGCTAAGCGAGCGCTCTACCATCTGAGCTACGCCCCCTGATAACAGACGCTGGAATTCCACGAAACTTCCGGAGCAAAGCTCCGATAGCACGACACAATTTCTTCTAATTGATTTTTCGCTGAATCGCCAGCGTTAATTGACAGCCGGTTAATTAAGAAGTGGATGCAACCGATTAGACGTAAGAATCGAACTATTGTCCTTCGAGGAATTCGTTTATCGAGGTCTCCTCTGTGTTGGTCATTGTTGAGTCATCGTCAGTGTGTGTCGGATCGTTGCACTCTATCGCTTAACTAATTGCTAATGATACAATATTGCGAACATAACCACTGAATCGAACATTATTTCAAAAAGCTTCGATATACGAGTCTCTATTAATTATTTCGAAAACTGCTGCCATCTTGGATTTCCACTTGACAGCAATTCATTCTGTATAGCTTCTGCTATACGTGTAACCGCCTCTCGGCCTTAGTTCCCGAGATATAGGCAAAAAACTGTCGGTACTACTACACCGAATTCTGTCTATAATTGTGCGTATGCGTTGGTATCGGTTATCGGCCGCCTAGCTGCGCAGCGGCGGCGCCCCGATTTAAAAAGCTAACCCAAACCTAACTCTTATCTTTTGTTTATACGTAGTGTATGTAAACGGGGGCTGGGCGAACTTGAGTATTCCAGGGATCAGTTCAAGTTACAACCCTGCATACAACTGCATATTAAAAGCGATTACCATTAATCGCCTGGATTACGTTTGGATTAGTCTTTTAAATCCGGCCGATGTAGGGCAGCCGGTCATAAGTTTGAGCGATGAATAATAACGTAATTACAATTCGTGTTACGCTTTATACTTTATTGTTATCGTCTGAAATTGGAAACATTGCAGTCACAATATCGAGGAATTTAATTATTCGACTGTGAGAATCGTGTTGTCGTCGGAACAGGCTTCCGGAGATGTTTCGTACAGTCTCAATGATTATTTAGATTCGTAAAGTACAGAACAAAGATAAAGGAGATCAATGGCTGATGGATGTAAACAGAGCGCCAAGCGACGAACTTGCGACTGTGTCACAGACACGCACGCTTACGGGCAAAATTCACTGTGGCGGCACCGACAATTTTTACAAATTTATATCTCGAAAACCAGAAGAGTCTGACGGTAACACGCAAAGGAAAAAGTTCAAAATATTGATTTCTACAACATATTAAAAATCATCGAAATTGAAGAGAGCTGCAGCTTTCTAAATTAATTAGCAAGTTTCTTAGAAGTCAAAGTGATCGACTCCACTTTTTCTTAATTTCTTAGTTCCATTGCCTAAGTACACGGTTAATGTTCAGTTCTCGATAAACGAATGAATTATTTCTACAAGTTATTTATCGCAAGAAACGACATAAAGAGCAATAAATAATAGTAAATTGTAATTCATGGAGCCGATGCATGTGGCTTCTGAACGGCTCATATGCATATAAAATGAAAGAATTTGTTTGAATTTTAAAGTATTATACACACGATTCGGCAGTAAAATTTGGTAATGGTCTTTCGTGTCATTAAAATTCATGGATTTCGGTCTTCTGCTTCATTGTGGCGCTTTGCTCCACTTCGAACGATAATAACGTCTCCATTGTTTCGAAAGCTTTTATGTACAATGATGCGTCATTAGCAAAGATAAAGATGATCCACTAATGCCACGTGGTCCAAAAGCGCGGCTCGTGCCATAAAAACGTTTTACACAGTCTGATAAGACACTAGCCAAGGAAAATGTCGACAAGTCGACTGACTTGAGTATTGAGTCACGGTTAGAACAAAGGTGTCTTTAATCGGTCGAAATGTCTGTACACAAGTTCGTTGGTACATATTTGCACCTTTGAACTTCTTTGAAAAAACATGTTAATACCACACGTGTAGATTACTCGGTTCTTATACTTTACATTGATAAGCAGTCGACAGCAGCTCCAAAGTTTAGATTTAGATATATTTTACTTAAATATCAAAGACCAGAGATTACGAATTATCAACACGGAAGAGAAGAAATCATTAAAAGATCTGTTTAAAAATATTACGTAATTTACTTCAATAACTGTTAATCCTCTGCAGTCATACGTCGAATTAAATTCGATATTGTATCTATTCTCAGTACCGACATATGTATGTATGAAACATGCCGTTCTTCGTGTTGGAATTTAATTTACCTGCGGACACCTGCGGACACATTATTAATATTTATGCAAATTTATGTTTTTACGAACTAAAGAAACTGAAGAAATCGCAGCTGAAAAGAGATTTCCTCCAACTATTATAACAAGTACTTAACTAAAAAAACTACCTTAGTGTATATATAAAATTTTATTTTGTCCTTTGATACAACGGATTGATATAGGTGGCAGAAGAATAAAAAGAGAAATAAAAGAAAAAATAAATGAAGGAAATAAGCAGGAACAGAGGATGCATATGTACGAAGAAAATAAAAGGAATGAGAATAGACGTGTAAGAAACGATGGGACAGAGATACGATATAAGAGTATAAAGGAAAGGTATAGCATAATATCGTTATAGAAAACGCTCGAGATTACAAAAAAAAAGAAAAAAGGATAAAAAAGAACGTTCTAGTTCCACTAGTTCCAGCATGGAAGGGAGAAAGTGTCAGGTTGTGCGTGTTCGCAACTTTTACGATCATCCGGACTTCTCGGTCCGTAAGGCATTATTGCGCAACACGAACGACAAAGAAAAAAAGGAACACGAGGGAGAGCCAAGAGAGTTGAACAGAACTTCCCTCTTGATTTACTCGCTATTCCGGAAACAGCCCTCTTGACTTCCGCACTGGTTCTTTTCCAATGTTGCAGTTATGTTTCTTTCCGTGGTCATGACGGTTCGCGTGTCTCCGCCACGTGCTCGTCCATCGTCTACCACCTCGACGTCTGTTTGCTCGTTCCTTCATCAACTAATTCGTGACCGTTTTTTATCTTGCAACAACCACTGTAACGTCGCTTATCGGACGTCGTTTTAGTGTAGGACATTGTGGTGACTCATTCCCTCGTGACTCGAAGCTGCATCGATGTCCTTCGCGTTCCGTCGCGCAATTTCTCACAAACTATAGAAACTTGTTATTGTTATTGTACCTTGTCGATTTTATTAAAACTGTGGCCACAAGAAGTCATCATAAAACGTGTCAATAATTTTCCTGCTGGTCAATTGTTTTTATCTTAACAAAACTGTGACCTGTTCAAGCGAGACCGGATAATCGGGAATTTACTGTAAGAGCATAGTACACTGCCTGATGACTTTATGTAGAAAAGACAGATCAAATAATCTCTTATCGACGAAGCGTCGGCATGATTATAAAATTCCCAACGTTAATACGAAAAAGAAAAAAAGAAAAAAGCGAAGTTTGATATACGTATAAGAGAGGGGTCACGAGAAAGGAATTCCCGCGAATAGATAAGTCTACCGGCTATTTTGTAACCGGAGATGAACGCGATCCGCTAATCTACACCGGCGATTTGCAGCTCGTCACAATGCAATGGAACGATAGTTTGCAACGTTACAGCTGGAACGTTTCATTGCCACGTAATACCTTGCCGGGTTCGCGATGTGACTCATCGCCGCGAAAGGATTCTAAAGTGTTTTTGCATCGGCGGCCTTGATCCGCCAATTCGATGAGAGTTCGTTCAGAGCAAGAGGAAGAAAAAAGGAAGAACGAGCACTTCGGTTAAGTCATGGCGGCCGATTAGACGCGTCGATCAATCATTCAGCTATTTTCCTGTGCGTCTGTCGCGCTCCTGTTCTTGCTGCGACACACTCTTTTTTTTTTTTATTATCATGATACTGTTCGTGGCTTTAACAGCGCGATCGGATGATCGTGCGCGTTGCATCATCGAGAGTATAAGTCTGTCTAGTTGCAACGACTTCGTATTGCCCTTCTGTACTTGTTGACTGCGGATTTTTACAGAGATTCATTTTTTTTATGAACACGCAAAGAGATAGAACTTAATACCGACTCGAAATTGAACTACACTGTACTTTATTGAACTATACTTTGAGGATTCTATGTATCTTTGCATATTGTGCGCGCTCTTTGCACTCTTATATCTTCAAATTTTTCATTAATGCGCGAACATCCATTAACGCGCGAAGCACTTACAGGAACCTATACAAAGAGCATAATGATTTCGATAACGTGACTCAGCGTCTTACGATCCAACCGATCACTTTTCTCGACCAAACATCGACCGAGCAGTCCGTGTCGTCTAGCGGCAGCTGACGAGACCATTTCGATGATTTTGCTAGCAACAGCTGACCGTTGCAACGCATAGAGAGCAGTCCTCTCTTCCGTTATAACGGCACAATGCGTGCGACCGGCTGAAAGCTATTGCACGCTAGGAAAGAACGAGCAGGAGAGAGAAACGAAGGAAAAGAGAAAGGGATAGAGAGATCGGTCACGGGTTAGACGGTGACGCGTGGTTATAATATAGTGGAGGGGTGGTTGGAAAAAAGGCGGAAAAGCGGAGAAAGCAAGAACAAAACGAAGCTACCGAGAGTGTTGCTCGGTCATTTGGTGTAGGGTGATGTAGGCAGGAGGCGGGGGATGCACGTGAACGAGACAGAGACTGGATAAAGAGCGAGGAGAGAGATAGGGGATTAAAGCGGACTGAGAAAGACGGATGGACGTCGGAGGAGGGCGTGGAAACGGAGAAAAGAGGCACGGTGGAATATCGTGATGTAGGGAATGAACAAGAGAAAGACGCGAGAAAGAGACACGGCGAAAGAGTGCATGGTGGGGGAGGGGAATAAAAAGAGACAGAAAAAGATATAGAAGCTATACATATACGAGGAAGAAGGAAAAGGAGAGGAAAACGGGCATAGAGGAAAAGAGATAGCGGGAGTTGGCGGTGAAAGAAGGATAGAGTGCGAAGTAGGAGTGTACGGGTCGGTGGTGGATTGGGAGAAGGGGATTTCCGAGCGACGGGGCCTATAATATCGTATGGCAGTGCCGTAACGAGAGGCGCTTTCCCGAACGTTGACCTCCTCGCGCTTCCAATACTAACCTCGCCCAAATGCCCGCTGCCGGGAATACGAAAAATACATAATATGTACGCAGAAACTTTGTTGCCCGTCGTCGCATTGGCACGGCTCGAGCTGAGAGAACGTCGGCCTTCGTGGAAACCGATTGACCGAGAACATCCCGAAACCTCGGTTGCGCTTTAAAAGGCGTTCCCCTGCCTCTATATTATATATTAGGATTTACTATATTTTACACGGAACGCAGAGAAGCGAGGTTCCGCAGCTGTTTCCGGGAGCAAGCTGCCTCGGTCCTTTAAACCGGCCTTTTCTCGGAACTCGGCTCTAAGCGTGCTATTCTTCCCTTCGTGGATATTTTAAAATTTAAAGGGAAATTTTAACATCCATATGGTCTCTATTGAAACGATGAAAGTATCGTAATACGTTTCCCGAGCGAATTTCCCTTCAGAGGTTTCATTAGCCTTGCGTTAACGTATCGACCGTGGTGCCGGTACGTACTTCTCGGTTTCGAAAATCCTGCGATCGATGCGGTTCGTTTCTGGCTGTGGAACGGTTTCAAACGCAGCTCGATTGATGGTTCGTCATCATCGATCGTCATCGAAAAGCCGAGTGACTAAACGCAATCAGCGTCATTGTGCTAGACGTCGCGGCTGCTGACACGGTGCTTCTATTCTTACGATGAGGAGACGTCTAGTTAGGCCACGACTCGGCACGAGGGATTTTTTTGGGTTTGTTCGCATGAAAAATTCCGTGATGCGGTGGCATCGTGACGTTTCGTAGTCACGACAAAGGGTGGTCGGTATTTTGCGGAAATGAAAAGGAGAAAGAGCCCTTCTTCGTTTCCGGCCGAGTCTTTATTTCACGTTGTCCTTAGAAGACAAAGGAACCTTAAAGACCCTGAAAGGCTCTTCATCTTCTCTTCCCTGGACACAAAGAGACCGGAGAGTTTCATTGATCCGAACAGTTACGAGGAATATTCGGGAATCATATTCGTCCTCGTATGTACATACACCTATCGCGATAACGTAGCCTCTTCACCGAGAAAGAGCCTCTTCATTAACGCTGATAAACAGCGAACGTTCCACCTTCTCGAGGATTATATACTTTTCAGTTATGCAAGGGGAGATTACCGGTTGTCGTTTCGCGAGAACGGTGACAAACTACCAGGTAACGACAATGAAACTGTATCTAGAGTAGAGATATACAAATCGGACAGCAACCGGTGTAGATCCTGCAACTTTCGTGCTCGTATGCAGCAACACGCGCGCTTCAAACCCGTGATTTTGACTTTCTCCCGACATTTTAAGCCGAGAAGTCAAGGGAAGTACGAAACAGGCCGGTGTTCTTCGTTTACTTTTACACTTTTACCAGTGGACCGCATAACACGTTACAACTTACATCGTGTCGATAATCAGATGGGATCGATATTTTTAGCACAGTTCATACTCCTGTTGCTAAGGCATCAGCTGATCAAGCCGGCTGCCTGCGTGCACCAGCCCCGTATCTATAGCTACCTACACTGACGTCTCCACCAATGTCCCCTCTCCCCTGTTACTCGTTGACTTTAACCGAACGCATAACCAAGTTAGATATTCACGAAACGTTGCAATGAATCACGAATTATCTGGAAGCAAAACCCTCGTCTTTTTATGCGCTTTATCAGAATTTCGCTTTAACGACCCTGGCATGGTGCGCGCTGTTGCTACGGCACTGTCGACCAATGGTAGGCCCGCGGAACCGGCAAGTCTCCCCACCAGCTGTTCACACCCCACCACGCCGCCTCGACCAGATGATCGCAGCTCGTAGCTTAGCTTGGCTATCGAAGCATCAGTTATCGTCAGTTAGCAACCGGCTCTCTTTCCGTATACATCGTTCACCGTAGCAAACCCCCTAGCACGTAATGTCCAGTGTAACCTGATTCTTGTGCTCTTCCTAATTATGTGTCGGTGTTGTGAACGATCGTAGTCTTTTCTACCTTCTTCTATTTTCTATTATATTTACTGCTTTTTTACCGTTCGACCGTACTTTTATAAAAAATTGTGCAGCCGTACAAGAAGATCGAATAGAGCCTGTCGCATACATAAAACCCAACGCCAGGGTACGAGCAATATTTCTGTGATATTTATTATGATTGGTAATTTCTTGGCGGTGTTCCTCGCGTGTGATAACTCACGGACGTTCTATCCCAAAGGAAAACCTACCGTTAAGACTTGCCGGTGAAAACGATTCTTCTAAATTTCGCGACGTCACGTATATACATATACACCCGTCGCTTTTTTTTTTACCAAAAGAGCTTTAGATCGTCAAGGGACTGAAAAGAGACCTTTTCCTTTTTTTTATTACATACGACATATACGCGTACGTTTTTACGTTATTATATACGTCTGCCGAAGTCTTTCGTGTAATATCTCTTTTGATACGTATAGTATATATATACATATATAGTGTATTTATTAAAATCGTCCAAAATTCCTGTGGCTAACGTGACCGAGTCTTGCCCGAAGGCGGATACGATCGCGAATTGTGGTGGTGCCGCCAGCATGGGTCAGATTGGAAATGACGTGAGTTTTTCACAGATTATTTTTTTTCATTTTTCTCTTTGATTTGTTTAAATTTGAAATCCCGGCCCAAGAAGCCGACCTGCTGGTCGTTTTCGAGACGAATGCGCCTGTCGCTGCCTACCGGGTTTTTTTATTTTTTTTTTTTTTTTTTTTTTCGCTTGGTAACAGCGAGAGGGGGAGGATCGACCGGCTTTTCGGGCTTCTTCGTGTTTCTCGTAATTACAGCCTATATAGACGTATTTGCGTGCACCGGCATTCATCATATACGTATATATTTCGATTCGCGCACGCATGCGACCGGCGCATTCGGAAAGTCACCGAGACCTTACGATTCATCGAGTAAAAACAGAGTGTAATACGAAGCAAAAGAAAAAAGATGGTCGGTCGAAAGGGTTGAAAGGAGACGAAAGGGATCGAGGAAAGTCGCCTGAGTATCGCGACATTTCTTGTAATACCGGCGAATTAATATTCCGCACGCGTTCCCCCGAATTAATTTCGAATTTTGAAGCATGCTCGATTCCCATTTTAAAACGTAATCTGTCATATGTGTTCATTTTTAATATCTAACTTCTTCGTATTATCGTATTTGAATCGCTATGTATAGACGATGCTTCGGTCGATCTCTTCGATCGTTGGTACGCGTGCATCATTTTTTCGTTATCTATACTCGAATAGATCGAATCACGCATCGCTAAATTGACGAAAAATAGAGAATTATTCTCTCGATATGTTCGATTCGATAAAATAGACGACACCGGGTAATTGATTCTATTTAGAGGAAAGCGTAACCATTCGATTCACGATTCGCGTGCATGGTTCGTTAAATCGTAGCCCGTTCGAAGAGAAGCTGCTGTCGATCTTGTGGCGTGAGACCGATATATCGCGCGTGAGGATCGGACTCCAGCTCATTTTTCACGCGGATTCGTTCGTATGCGTTACGCTCGTTCGATAATGAATAAAGGGTCGATTGTCTGGAAATAACGCTCCCGTAAAAGAAGATCCACGAAACATTACTCTTTTCTCGTGCTGGTCCCATCTCTGATCGAAGCAGATCGATCGAATTTTCGCCGATGGCCGAGAACCATCGTAACTTTCAAGCTTCTGAAGATTTAAGCTTCTAAAATTTTGATTTTCAAATTTTGTACATTCTCAGAGTTTCAACTTTCGCAAATGCTATATTGACTTAAAAATTTCTATATTGAATTTTCCAAAATTCGATATTGACCTAATCCCTACCGATACACGACAATTTTAGCAGATTCTTCGATTTATTTTCGTGGACATTTATCTTCAGCCAGTCAGAAATCTCGAACATAATTTCATAACGCGACGAAATATTCTCTTTACGGTATTTACCGCTTCCTTCATTGCGAGTTAGCAGGTAAACCTGGCTCGGGGATGACTCGCAGGAGCCTCCGTTCTTGCGTCAGACGTTCACCCCTCTCTTGCTTTACCGCGGCCCTGTGTCACTTTGCCAATTTTATTGATGCGTTTCATCATCCTGAGCGTTCACCCAAAATCGACCTAGCTTCGTTCAGCTACTGTGGATGCCATTTTGTTGATTTCACAGTAACTGCCCGCTCATAAATTTCATACCTTTTTAGCATTGCAAGCCAACGACGCGAGCATTTCGAAATCGATTATTGCTTCCTATACCTTCGTAAAAGTTTTCCTGTCGATAGCTCGTCCATTAATAAGTACCAAGGCACTTGCAGTAATTTCTACCATTTATATCGTCACCTTCTTCGTCAAGTTTCGTCATTCTTATCACGGTTCCCTAAATTCCCAAACTCTTGTTTTCCTCTCTCTTATACTACATAACGTTCAGTGTTAACGCTCGTTAAATACTTGAATTTTACCGCAAAGCTTCATTTTTCAACCTGTTTTGTCATATCGGCTGTTGATACGTTTGCCCATTCAAGCAGAGCCACGTTGCTAATTTTCGTTCTTTATATTGATCGTTTCATTGACGCATTTCGATCTTCGTCATAGAATTTTATCGTTGTTTTATCGTTGTTACCTCAGCAAACGAATCGGTATTTTCGTGCAACGCGCGAGTTATCTAATGAATATGACAACAAAGGCCACCCTATCGTTAATTATTTCTGTCAGACATCGTGTATTTTTTCGTGTATAGACAACGTGGCTTTCATGTATTGTGCAAACGCGTTTATGAATATCAAAGTTCACTTTGAAATAGATTCCACTCGTGAGTCGTACGTGTTTGTCGTGTTATCGCATATCGAACGTTTACCTATGGAATTCCTTCACTGTCGTCAACCGACGATAATTGAACGACGCTTTGCTCGAGTCGATCACCCGAACGCGTGTAGCATTTCAAATAATTAGAGGGTTTTGTGCCTCGACAGGAACGGATCGAACGAGAGGGAAAAAATCATCGATGTTTGTTCGACGTTTAGTCAGTGTAACACGGGTAGCTTCGGAAATAATCGCTAACCCGTTTGAAAGGCCCTTCCTCTAATCAACTCGAACAATCTAAATAAGGCTGCTCTAATCATTTTGAGCGATCTACGGGAGAGAGAAGGACCATTCAGTAGTCAGCTTCTAAGGAGTTTCTTTTCGGACGTAATGCCATGTTTGGCGTTTCCTGCTTTTCCTCTGGCAGCATTTTTCTTGCGAAACCGTTTGAATGGCTTCGAGCCCTCTTGTATCCAATCTATATCCACACATAGATCCCAGTACACTGCCGTGTATCATAAATAGAAATACAATATTTTAAAAGAGCAGCCTCTAACAGGTTATAAATTTTACCTTTGTGCTAACAAAGTAGACAGTAAAGTAAAGTAGTAAACTTTGGAAAGTAGAGAAAAGACGGAGCAGGTGTTAGAAATAAAAAGGAAGGAAGGGACGGTTTACGGCTAAATGGTCGAAGAGCAATAAAGATTTCAGCCGGTCACGTTGACCAGTCAGCGAGGCGCGTCATTTACATGCGAACTTCCACATTTTGCCATAATTTCATTCCATATTTATTTGCCATAGTTTCATTCAGAAACGTGCGTGACTGGTTAAACGCGTCTCGTGTATTGTCCCCCTACCTTTATATTTATATAAATTCTCGATAGTATCTGTGAAAAGACGGCCGTATTTCAATTTCATATGCAGACTGTGACACGAGATCGGCACAGGAATAACAGAAGGTTGAACCGTTCGCCTAGAGCGAGTTCGTTACGAGACAAGTTCCGTCCAGTCCGAGCGCAGTTTTGCATTTCTAATGTTTTCCTCTGCGCCGGAGTCGTGTTATGCAATCATCGTGTCAGGAGCCTGCGAAACTGCACGAACGTTCCTCACGACCCTCTTTGAAGTATACTGCAAATTGGTCGTGGAATTAACAGAGAGAGAGAGAGAGAGAGAGAGAGAGAGAGAGAGGGAGAGGGTAAGGGATGATGTGCGTAGCTTTGAAGACTACCCTGGTTTCGAACGATTATTTTTATCCTACGACTCCTCTTTAATTCTCTCCTTTCGTTTTTCTCCTTTTCTGCTTTGCTTCTCTCGTTTTTTTGTTTCACCCTCTTTTTTTTGCTTCCTTTGTAAACCATGACGAACGTGCACGTTCCATCTGGGCATGGTGGCCCGTTGAGACACGCACTCATCGAATTTCTCCATTTTTTCTTTTCTCCCGCTTGTTCTCTTCCCTTTCCCTATATAGATATACATATGTTCTTTCCTCGTCGTCGAGCTCCCCCGAGATCGTAAAATTGTTTTCCAGGCGTAAACCGGTTCTGGAGATCTGGGTTCTGGTTTTCAATGTTGTTGCGCGCGGTCATAGGCCGCCTTCGCTTCTCGAAGACCTCGAAGAACGGGTCCGGGCCCGTTCGGGCCAACAGGTTTTCTTGCCTTTTCTTTTCTCGTGTCATCGGCAGCCGCACCATACCCACCGCTCAATGAACCAGCATTTTGTCACCACCTCCCTTTTCCCTCGTCCCATCAAATCCTCTGAATCCGACGTTGTGCTTTTTGTCGTTTTAGAAGCTAATGGCGTTCAATCCCCTCGGTAGTGGAAACATTATGAAACACTCTTATAACACGTCGAAGAATAATTCACCGTTTATTGGCGTGGATAAGCTTATGGATCCTTTTCCCGGATAATGTGCAGAATTTTTAGAAAATCCTCACTTCAACGTAAAATTGGGATAGGTACAGCGATCATAGTTCAAGTACGATATTGTTTAAATAACGAAGGAAAACAATTTAGGCTTCGTTAAGAGACAAAATCTACGTGGTACACCGTTTACAAATTGTTTTTCCGTTATTTCCAAGCTTCACGCATTGTCGTTACATAATTAACGAGGCAGGAGTAATTTAGGACGCGACGCGTAATTTACACTTTAGTTACGTCCTTCGGTAGATCTATAGCCAAGCAAATGGATTCGAAATGGTCCCATTGTTATTCCATTCAGTATAAATCTCGTCTACAATTACGAATCTATTATGATCCGGATGGATCATCCCGGCAGAAACGAATCGACTCATCCTCTATTTACATATAAAGTGCTTATCGCTGACGTAACGCTTTTTTCCAAATTCAATTCAAACTCCTCGTATTTCGAATGGAAGTTGTTTACCTTAAGGTTTAAACGAAATTCTACGATCTTTGAATAGAACCAACTGTAAAAGGTACGAACGATAATTAACCGATCTAATGTACACGTTCAGCCAGGTAACTATGAGGTGTTTATACACGGGGTGGGTTGTTTTCGCTTATCGTCGCGCCAGCTCTTATGTAAATGTTAAAATTTTAACGTAATCCGCCATTGGTAAACATGTTTGCCGGTAATGTTGGCGGATAAACATGGACTCTAGTGCCCCGATCAACGTTTATCTTTCTCGATTTTACGTTTTTGAGTTGCTTAACTCTGCCGAAGAAAAGATATCGTATCTAGAATTGGCGAAATTGGATAGAAACATCCTATCTGGTTAAAAAAACATTTAATAATAGAGATACCGGAGTTTCCTTTTCCTGATATTTCTCAATTAACTTAGATACGTGAATTTTTGTATGTTTCCCCGAATGATATTTCTTAAAATAAATCAGTTAACAATGCAGCCAGGAATAGAAAGTAATATAATTAGTGCAGCGAGAGATATAATTATTTAGAAGTAGGTATATCCAAACAAAAATTACCTTTATACCAAACAAAAAGTAGTTGTCAAACAATACTCCATTAATATTTTCAAACAGAACACGGAAAGACTTTTGTCTTGCTTTAGAAGCCAAAAAGTTGCTGATAATTATACTTGCTAGTGTATAGATAACTATCTGTATCGATTCGTTAATGGCCAAAATAGTCTGGTTGTTCCTTTTACATAGTCTTAAACGATTGTTTTCCCCGATCCGTGAGATTAACTTCGCGTGTTCCGCTAGTCTGTCTAATCGGTTACTCGATGTTCGACGACTTTCCAATAAATCGGCTGAAAAATATTTGTCTTGTCATAGTTTCGTAACCGGCCATTAGCGCTAACTAAGGAAAGGAAATGAATGTATTGTTATCGGCCGTTGGTTTACGTCTTCGGTTAATTTTATGGCAAAACAATGAACGAATACACCGATATATACTCAGAGTTCAAGTGCTATCCGTTAGGGACAGAGATATATCTGCGAAACCAATGGATGACGACACGGAAGAAAAGACAGTTCAGTTACTGGTAATTTCACGATGCACCCGTGTCCCCGGTTCCCACTATGATGGTAAGCGACATCTTTATTCCCTTGATCTGATCCATATTTCATGGACCCGTTACACCAGCATCCAACGGCGTCTGGAATCTATCAGCCAGTCTACGTATATAATTCTCGCGATGTTTTCTGGTTCTGTACGGTCGTCCATCCTGGTTAGAAAGTCATTGTTTATGGTCCCACTCGCTGACCGGTTTTTCCACCAAGGGAGTCCCTGCGGTGGCGCCCATAAGGTTGTCCTCGATCGGTGTAATTGCTCTCCGAGGGGTTCCTCTTTTATTTTGTGGCCCTTTCTTGCGACCGTTCTTCTTCTTCTTCTTCCCCTTCTCCGTCATTCTCCTGTGATATTTTATTAAATTCAGTTCTACCAAATATTTCTTACGAGGAAACGTTTCTTTCGATATTTTCCTGAATTTTCCTCGATATTTACGAAGCTTCCGGTAATCGTGAAATTTATTTGCGATTCTCTTCTATCATCAACTTGTTCTTTTGTCGAATGTCCTTCGCAATGTGTTAAAAAATCGAAAGCGTCGTTGTTTCACATTTCCTGGTGTTCGGTGTTTGTCAGCGGCGTCGTCGAGCCAGCCATTGGGACAGACACGACGAGGCGCGTTGAAAAGAGACGCGACGAGTAAACGATAGAGGCGGAGACACGTTTGCTATCACGTGTCGTATTCATAATCGATACGATGACGTCGAAGCCGAGCAGACCAATCAAACCACGGTCTAGCTTAGCCGCAACAGTCTCATCCGCTGATAAGAAAGGAGCATCGAACTCGCAAAAGCTCCTTTGTTTCCCAGACTACGTTCCCCCGTTTTTCTCGACCTCGTTCCATTCGCATTTCCATATTTTCCAGCCGAGTTTGTTTTTCCTTCACAAAGCCCCGTCTTTTTGTTATTTTCTTTTCTCCCTGCCTGTCTCCTTCGTATCTTACAACACGTTGTTTTGTAAATGAGAGGTTAGAAGGTCGTGGACGATCCTCTGAAAAGCTATTATCGGATTTTACACGGCGCGACCTTGGCTATTCGTTTCGTCTCGATACGATACGGCGATACGGTATCGATACGTCAGCCGAGCGAACCCGTGCTCTCGCGTGACTCGAAATTCGTGGTAAGTCGAATCTAACTTTTTTATTTCCACCGTCCTTTTTCTTATACTACTCACAGCTTTGTGGGTTTATTTGTAAATCCTATTTTTCGCGATTTCGTTGTTAAAGCAATGTTTAATCCTTCAAAGCAATTGTCAGCGGAAATCTCGTTTACGTCATCGTGGATGAACTTCCACTTCGATATATTTTTTAAGCGTAATATTCCCTCAAGAGCGTCGAATAGTAAAGAGTAGGAAATAAATGGTCAGTTAAAGAGTTTGATCATTTTCAAATCGGTCATTAGGGAGCCTATTTTTCTCTCGAACACAAGAAGCTGAATCTCTGAAGAGTACGAAACGAGATCTCGCGTCCTTCGAATCCTACCTATAAGCGGCACGCTCGATTTTAATCACGGCCTTGCGCTCCGCTTTGTTCGAAGTTTTTTTTTCTTTTCCTTCATCGAATTGAAATCGTTTTATTCAGCGCGTCGAGGAAAGTTGAATAACAAAAACATCGTTTAAATTCCTTCGATCGGAGCTCCTCGGTGTATCGCTAACAGGTTGCGTCATCGAGTCTCAGAGTATCGGAAACGAGAACCTGTTTTCAAAGGTTTTGGAAGGGAAACGACCGACTGTTTTGCCGGTTTTTTTAGATACGGAATAGCCCGTTTTGTTTTACGTGTTCGCGAATTCTCGCCGCTTCACACGCGCGATAAGGCCAGTGACATTCGTGGCGTATGCCGGGGATGTTGTTTTAGGCCAGGCAAATAAGTGCCCTGGACCGACAGAGCACGCTTTGTACTCCGTTCCTGTAAAGATAAACGGTTTAAAAGGTTACGAAATCTAACATGCCTTCCGATTGCCATCCTTGTTTAAGCTTCTTTTTCAAGATATCCTCCTACCGCCGCTCAATGGTCCTTTTAAAGATGTAGTTGCTTTTTTCAAATAATTCACTTACTTGTTTATTTATTTATTCGACTGTCGCTGCATGAAGGTAATTGTATTTTACAATTAGTACCAGTTTTACGTTGTTCAGAAAGTGCAAGCGCGTATGGTTTTAAGAATATCAAAAAATTCATCTGGAAAGCCTTTAATAAAACGACTCGGATACACAGCTCGGTCGCCTTGCTTCGTTTAATATACATCCCAACATCCGCTTGTAGAATAGCAAACAACAGCGATGGAGTAGAGAGAATCGTGAGAAATGCGAAAACAAGCAGCGTGCAGTTGTTGTTGCATACGGAATGGCCACGGTGCAGCGTTAATCGCCGATGTTAATTAAGCCGTATCTCTGTAAACGATTGCGATTAACGCTGGCCGTGGGTGGCGCGTCAACGATATTATTCTATCGTCCCCTTCCGTTCCTTCAGACCGGGTCCGTTTCGCGTCCATTTAGTCACGTACAGATCGTAAAACGTACAACCTCTTTTAACGCTCTACCCTAATTCTCCGTTTATGAGTCGCCTTGATAATTGACGTATTAACTCACTCCTGCGACAAATTTATCTCTCTCTCTCTCTCTCTCTCTCTCTCTCTCTCTCTCCCGGTTGTTTTCACGGGTCAACGACTGCCTAAATCCACCAATAAAAGACTACGAGTCTTGACGAGCGTTTTTTTTATTTTCGAGGAGCAAATGCTCGTTGCGCTGGAAGGTAAATCTTAATCGCGTCGCATCGATCAACTTTACTGAGGTTAATTTTAGAATACACATGTTTGTAATTGTCACGACTTGACGAAGCTTTTATTCGCTGCAAATGACGTTCGTATTTTATGCTTAATCGTACGCTTTCAGAGAAATGAAATATCGATCGCCTATCGTAAAATGGTGCTAATTAGAGCTGTGTTTCCGAGTGACTCAATCGTATGATAATTAATAATAACAGCAATTAATAACTTGCAGCAGTTCACTTTTTGTACTGCCAATATTTACAGGCTTTTCTGTCGTAACGACATCGGATTCAAGTAATTCTCAAACACTTACATCTTCCATAAACATCTTCACCGTACGATTCTATTTTCTTTTCTTCCTTCTTGCACATGTTGTATCTCGTAGCCCCGGCGAAAAAGCCGTATCTTCGTTCGTTTATTGACAGAAGACACCGAGGGGCGCTCGTTGCCAGTTTTATTGGGTATCTTTCAAAGGTGCATGGTCGCTGCTAAGATTCAACCGGAGGAATGGCGTGGCTGGCGAGCACGCCGCTCGCGCGTGGGAGTGATATACACGGAATAATATGGTACAAGGTTCCTTATAATCAACGCCTCCGAGTGTATTACCCCGGCACTCTGGTCTCTGGTCGTGCGTTGTTTGTCACTCGATCGGTTTTCTTTATTTCATTCGCGTCTCTTATTTCTGCCGCGCTCGCTTTTACCAACGCGAACAGACATAACCATAACGACGACCGAGAGTCGCCTCGGCGTCTTCGTTTTTCCGATTATTCTAACGTGACCCTCGTGTTTTGAATTCTTTTCCTCGCGTTGATCGGGTTTATTCGCTGAACACGGTAACAGTGGCTCGATTCCTTCGAGCATAACAATACCGATTGACTTGCAAAAATAACAAATACATTCTTAGGTTCTTAACCGAGGCAAGTCTCTGCATTTTGAAGCTTATTCCGCGTAGTATCGATGAGATTCGAAGTTCCAGTTTCATTCGCAAAAGTTTCACAGCGAAAAAAGCGAAGAAAGGAGAAACGGCGGTTCGCAGTCAGACACGCGAGACGCGAATATCATTAATTCGATATCGGCGTGTTTACGCATTCTTCTGTATGGTATCACCTTCGGTCTTGCGACTCTCAATTCGTAGATTATTTCTGGGGCGAATATTGCCAGAGATAGAGAGCGACGGAAACCAACAGAAGCAAACATTGAAACTGTTTATCAGTCTCAATTTTTCGACTCGGTCCTTCCCACTGTTCCACATGCAACGAACATCTGACATCAAACGGTATCGCTGACTCATATTGTCAGTGTCGAGATTGAAGCAGCTCGTCACAAGCATAAAATTAGGTCGAACTTTTTTGATCTTCCCTCGCATCGTCGCTCGGAGAGAACTTAAATTCCGTTTCTGTCCACACCGCAGCAATTTTACGAGCTTCTTCGCGGCCCCTTTTCGAACTGTTCCCCGTTCCACATCTGTTTCTAATGACGCAATTCGCCTCGAATCCGTCTTTGATGCGGCATACCGGAAACGCCGGTGTCGATCATTTTTCGAGATTTTAAAGCACCTTGTAGATGCGACACGCGACGCGGTGATTTGGCGGCGGTGACGCTCCACGATTTGGCAGATTTATGTTTCTAATGATGTAATGCGCAGTAAGTGCGACTGCATTATTAGCGGCATAAAGTTGATAAATCGTGTAGCGTCATCGCTACAAAACCACAGCGGCGTTATATCACTCATCGTTAGAATTTATTGCACGCGATTTTTCGCCAAATAATATTCGATAAAATGCATGGGATGACCGGAAGGAATGATCAACGATACATTCGCGAAGATATACGCGTTCGATGCAGTATTAGTAGAGCGCAATGTAAACAAAAGATGCAACGTAATTCCGTATCTGTAGCAGTCGTAATTTCGCTATTGAAATTTTAGAAAATACGACTAATACATAGACCAGATTTTTCTGCCTTTCGGCTTAGCCTTTAGGCTTGCGAACAACTCGATTGTTCAGATATCAGACTCGCCGATGACCGACAGATATTTTCTGGCTTACCCTGAATAATTTACTTTGACATTATCTAACGAGAAGTTACTATTCTGAGTCAAACTTGGCGGGCAGCTAGTGAACGGGTTTACGTTTTCAGTGATGCAACGTCCAACAGAAAAGCCCATAATTCAGCTGCCGAAAATATAGAACAATTGAATCGTATCTGCAGCGGATCTAAACTGGACCGTTTTTAAAAGTCCTCGGCTGTTTTTCCACGAGTACACAGCGTCCGTTTTGGGGACGACTGTTCGTTACCCTGGATGGAAACGAGGATGAATAATGCAAGCGTAGAACAATATCTATTCCCCGGCACGTGGTATTTCCTCTAACGGAATCCTGGCAGTATTCGGAACAAAATCAATTACCGGGCGCTCACACAAAGCAGCGACGGGCTGTGCAGCCTGTACAAAACGACGTGTGCCCGAGCTAATGGCCCCTTTGTTTCTTTGTGTTAGCTGGAGCATCGCGAGCGCGAATCGCTAATAAACTGAACAACCGACACAACAAGTTTCTCTCTCCCACGCGATTTTAGCGCACTTAATAACTTCACGGATCAGCGAACCGCGGTACTCTAATCGTAATTTAATATTCGAACAGCGGTCCGGTGCGCGGAATTAACGAGCGATTAAAAAGCTCGCGAGCCAAAGAACGAAAAAGAAGTGGTATTATCTCGGCGGTTTTTATCTCGTCGACGAGAAACCAGCAGAAAAATATTGAAATAACATATTCCATCTCTCTTCGTTCGCTCAATTGCGAAAACGCGCGTGTATTGAAAGATAAAGTGGACGATACTGCACGAGTTACGCATAATCGTCGATCGTGCACGCGTTTGAAATTATTACGTGGAAAGGAAGAGACTGAATAATGTCGATAAACGTGACGTTGAATTATTGAGCGGCTCGTTTTCGGACCTGTGCATAAATACAATAATTAAAGAGAATTACAGCTTTTTCTAATTACTGTTCTGCTGTGTCTGCGACGTTGTTTGCCTTGAATGTATAGCGCACGGTAAACGTTTGTCCGAGTAGTCTAAACTCAGCCGCAATTGAGATTAATCTATTCAGCTTGATCGTGTACGTGATGTCCATAAGTTTCGCCTGTTTATGTTCGCCACGGATTTAGGGCGTGATGTGTTGGTTTAATTACTCGAAATCGGCGCGCGATGAAATATTAGATCGTCCGGAACGTTTCTTTCGTTTTTTAAGGAAACAACGGATGCACGACATTTTTTGCTTCATATTGTTTTATCGAATTACGTATGATCGTAATAATAGAAACGGAACAAAATGGATCACACGTGGTTCATTAAAATAATAGAAAACGAAAAATATCGTGCGTCCTATTGTTTCCTTATAAAACGAAAGAAATTTTCCAGACAGCCTAATAATTATTTTCCTTCGGTTATGTTTCGTTTGATTTGCGAGTATCGTCGCTTTTTGAAGAGCATCGTTTCGCTTTTCCATCTCTCTTCCTCTCCGTTTGATGATCGTTGATTTTATGTCAATACAGAATTATTCTTCGCGATGTTTACGCAAATTCATGCTTTCAAAGATACAGAAGCAAAGGCTAAATACGTCTTTACACGGTTAGATTTCCTGTTAAACGCGTCAATGTTGTTATAACTTTTTGAAAAATTCGCTTGAAAACATCAATGATTCTAAGAAACTCAGATTAAAAACTTACGAACTTGAATACAAGATACCACCGACTTGTGTGAAGCGAGTCGCGAACTCCATTCACCAGCCGATTCAGTAGTGCCCAGATAGTAAGCCCGCTTTAATTCCCTCGTTTTTCAAGCAACGTCACCGACAGATAATGTCGGCCAGTTCGATGCTCGACGTTTCGTAACTTGGCGTTAATTTTATCGTTCTCCGCGCGAATCATCCCATTATGCGTGCCCGTGGGAACGTCGAGATTCGCGCATAATCTCGCCGTCATTTTGCTAATCCCCCCTCGAGTTGCTATATCACGTGATTTATCACCGTTGCACAAGTTTCCTACACTTGTTTAAATGCTGTGCAGCAACTGTAGAAATTCTTATGCGGAGAAAATTTCGTTGATAGCCATTGGTAAACTTCGTTTCAAAGATTAACCAGCCATAACAACGCAGCGAAAGATTCTGTGCTTGCAGGTCAAAATCTTCGCGCTCTCTCTCACAGAGTCGATCATTATACTATTCTTTGTTGTCTAATTTCATTTGTTCTATGTTTATTCCATTCTACAATTTCTTCTGCTCCGTATAAGTCGCCTATCGAGGTCATCGCAGTTTTTCTCTTCGTTTCCTTCGAAGACACGTGCCGCGGAAGCGAGACCGGTCCCGCGATTATAATTAGAAGCTCACGGCATATCCACGATCACTGCATCGCTATTTATGCGATATTTACCAACCTGCCTATTTACGTGGCGCATCTAATGAGCTTTCGTTCCGATTGTCAACGCGAGCGAACGTCTCCTTTAGAATCTACCTACGAAGAACGCGGTATTTTGTTAAATAAAACCATTGAAACGTTCACGTCATCGCGAAGGTATCATTAACAAAAGATGCGTGTGAGCGGTCGTTAAAGTGGGCCACTGGAGCCAAGCTACATTTACGTTTCAGATAAGGTCCCAGTGCGTCATTAGTTATATACCTCCGAATTATGGTATCTCGAGAAAAGTGGCCGGAAACCGCCTGAGTCTGGCTAGACGTTTAAACGGGCACGGTGGCCGCATTATATCAGAATTTTAGAAAGTTTCCAGATACGAGTTGGATGTGATAGAGGGCTAATGGGTGCTTGAAGCATTTAAAAATTCATTGTGCTTTGTCCTTTCCTCCGCAACAACATTCTCTTCGATTAGATCTCTCGTATTCTAGCCTATAATTAGGATTAAGCACCCCGAGGAACATCTTCTACGAGCAGATCTTCGAAATTTCAGGTTACGCCTCTACGAAGAAAAATATCAATTGAGTGACTCAGTGGTAAATACGACTCTCAGACAGCGATGCAGTCACGCTATTTTTCCGTTGAACAATTGCAATTAAGAAACAATTCAAAATACCACAAAGATTCGTTGAAAAATCATTGAACGCGAAATCCGGCTACACGAACGCGCCACGTTCTCGCGAAAAAGCAGCGTCAAAAATATCTGCGAAAGGGAAGTGATAGTTTGTTTGGGAATCAGGAGTTGAAAACGAGCCCTGGGCAGGTTCCTGCGCAGCGGAAGGAAAATTCCATATGATTTGAAGCCTGTGGCTGGATGGCACGAGGCAAACGAAGAAGAAGAAGAAGAAGAAGAAGAGGAAGAGGAAGAAAGAACGGAGCAGAAGACTGTAGAAATACAGGAGAATCGAGACACACACGGTCGAAGAGGCTCGCCACCAAGTCTCAGCGAGCTGTGCGTGGGCTCGATGCCAGGGGCTTCTGCCAAAAGAAAAAGAGTTCTCGGAAGAGAGCAGCAGGGTCTCCTCTCGCTCGCGTGTGTGAGCTGGCTGCAGCTTTCGAGGGCTTCGCTGGGGACAATCCGCTACGGGATCTTGCCAAATCTCGCGTACGGGTTAATTGAGTAATACTTTTGCCGTTGGTGACGCAGGCGACTATTTTTAATTGGCGAGCAGCTGATTACCTTCGATTTCTCCTCGTCTTATAAGCAACGTGCCTTTTCATCGTTGATTAAACTCATTGACGACGAGGTTGCTTGTGGTCTCAACGCCACAAGGTTTCACGATTAAAATAAACACCGGTGTTTCAGAAATTCCCTTCCAAATATTATATTAATTTTCCTCTGCAGTAATTCTCTTGTTTCGCGGAATTGCTGGTATCGTTGGTACCATGTTGAAATTCATTTATCTGTCCCGTGTTATCGTCTATCTTTTTTGATATTTTCACGAGTCGAAGTTATTTACTTCGAGTTCGGTATCAAAACAGTTTGTCGAAGTTGAGGTGTCGCGAAGGTGTCACGTTTGGTGTCACGATTATCAAGACTTTGCGGGACATTTGCTGCTCGTAACTCGGTTGAAAATCGCGGAAATAAAAACCGATAGGAAAAGGCGAAAATCAAATTCAACTAATTTCGATGACTAATTGTAAGGCCGTCAGGTGTAAGTACGCCTTCCTCTTATCGTACCTCTTTTCTGTTATTTTCATCGTAAACAGTAAACACTTGACGACCTCGACTATCGAGACTCGCATTTTTAATTGTCGTAAATGCGACAGTCTTTTTTTTTTTTATCAGACTCGCTTGTGATATAGTAGTTTCAATCGCGTATTAATTTTCTATTTCCGTCAAAGAATAACAGCTATGTTGCAAATTGTTAGATTTTATGTTCCACTGATTTATAGCACGGTATTACAGAAGTAAAAGCGTGTTAGATAAGACGAAGCGCGTAATACGGGAACATGCGATGCAAAATATCTGTATGTTTCCCATAAATGCAGCAAGAACCGCAGTCTAATATACGTGTCGCGTTAGTAGGCTTTGTACGCGAGCGAGGAAACAAAATTAAAACAGGTACATTAGCGTGGGTTGATGCGATGCTCACCACTTAATGGCTACATTCGTATCGTTGTCTTCCACCTTGCAAATTATTACAAATAGTGGAGTGCGTGTTTCAATATGGCTTCCTACCTCGTCCTGCAATACCATTCACATGAATCGTAAACCCGTTGGTAGCCGCCGCTTGTACTTACATACGTATATACATACATATATGCATGCATACATACATACGTATACATACATTTCGTAATCGAACAACTCCTCAAGATCGTTATCGTTTAATGATCGATATTAATTCTGTAGTTTAAACGAAACCACTTCTCCGCTATTTCGTAACACGCCACTAGACAAATAGCTTTGTTGTTTTCATTCGAATCTAGATCTCCGATAATAATTATCGATAATAATCCAAATTTAACGACATCACGCGCTTAAGTTACGATCTCACGAATCGCGACGCGTTACCACGTTACCTTCGTTTTATTTTGAAACGTTAAACCTCCTTCAAACGTTGAAGCATTAGCGCGCGCCGTGAAACTTTTCCACTGACAAGATTAACGCTCGTAGACTGTTATAAGGTTTCGTCGCATCGTCCCTTTGATATTTTTCATCATGCGAAAGAAGCTCGATGGTACGTAGTCTTCTAGCGTTCGAGCACGCCCACATAGCGATCCTTGCTCGATCCTCTGTGACCGATCGACGACACACGTCGAAATTGATATTCTTCGCGTGACGAAAGCCCGCGATCCCCGGTGAAATGCCTTTCCCGTTTAATTTGTTCAAGCGGGTCGTCGACCCTCTGCAAGGACGGTAACCGTTCGCATTAATATATCGCGCTCGTACGACCACCGATCGTGTCTGAATGCCCACTGTTTTTACCTTTGATCGCCTCGCGGTGGAAAACAATCGATAGAGGATTTCGATATCGGCCTGGTCAATAGAACTTGAGATACAGCCACGATCAGGTCTTTCGTATCTCTATTTTCGAGTATGTTATAAGATATGTAACAGAACACAGGATGTTTGGATTTGCTACCTTAGTCTTTCGGTACTTTCGGTAGATTTCGTTGTTCTGTCTTGACAAATTATTCGATAAAGTAATTTAATATCCCTCTAGATTATCATTGAAAGTATGCAGCTTATTCAACACACGGTTAATGTGACTAAGTTTAATCGAAGTAACTTGTCCGAATGTTTTACCCTAAAATGATATATTTTCCGCAAGCAGAACGCTAAAACCTACGTGTTCCAAATTTCAACTAAGTCGGTAACTCTTGCACTTTCTCCCCATTATGAGAGTCGATAAATCCATCCACGTAGCGCTAGTTGGACGTCGAAGAAGTTCGTCGCCGTTATGTCTCTCTCGTGTGAACTTCTCCATACGAATTACCAGTCATTAGGGGCTCTAGCCTTCAACTAAAAAGACAAGATAAAAAAAGAAGAAAGAAGGAGAAAAACACGCTTGCATGGAGCTGTAGGAAAATTAAGAGCGTGTCCCTTGCCGGGGAGTAAAAGGGTGTTCCAAACGACTCGATGCGTAAGATCTAAGTTTAGAGGTTGCATCTGCGTGTCGAGAAGCCAGTAGTCAACACTGTTGCGCCTATCAGTTTCATGGCTTTTCATTGTGTAGCATCGTGTCAACACGAGCACACGTTACACGCTTACGCGTGTGCAAAGTGCAATGGTTATACAGGTGATATCAGGTACGAAGACGAGCGCGCCACGTCGTCGATGATGCAAGCCGAACGCTCGATTTCGAGGTTTGCTTCAGAGTAACCCGGTTTCCTTGTTCCGGGCCCCGGGACAAACACGATTATGTCATTAATGCTACTATACGAGCACCGTTTACGTACGTTACGTCGATTTCCACGATATAGCGTTAGATCAAGCGAAATATATAGAAGTATACAGCGCGATCAAAAGAATTCCAGTTATCGTTTGATAAATATATCCGACCTTTATGTTTTTCCAAACGAATTAAAATTATTGCCATCTAATCTCTTACTACACTTTTGCCAAACTCTCGTGCTTTGCTAAATAAGAAGAAGATAACGTTATTTAAAAAGCTGCGCAAAAAATTCCGGCGTATCTGAGTTAATGATAATCGGCCACGTTTGATCACAAACACAAACTTTCTAATCCATAGAAGCGAAATATATTAATCCATACGTGTCTCTTAACCCTGCAATAATTTTTTCCGCCGATTTCTCGTTTCTTTTTTTTTTTTTTTTTTTTTTTTTTTTTTATCAAGCAACCGACTAATTGTTTTTTTCATTTCTTTGGTTACAGACTCATATTCTGTTGATGGATGCGTTCCTCCAGAACAACAGGCTGGATCATGTCTCCAGGGTGATGGCCTCGCATCCTTCGTATTTGGAACATTTCCTTCGTACCCAACATTTCATTCTAAGGGGCGACGGACCGCTTCCTTACGACTACAGGCATCTCATCGCCATTATGGTGAGTGCACTACTGGTTTTTCTCTTTATCTAATTCATCGTAATGGCGGCAACTTTTTTCCACGCGGCGATAACGTCATCTGGCGAACGCAGTGCGGGCGGAAGACGGGAAAATTCTTCTCACGAACGCTAGATTTTTATTTCGTTTCCTAGTAAAATCGAGGGAACGCCGCCGACTGCGCCTGGAGGAGCAAGAATGGCCGCGATGCTTATTAACATAAAAACATCGCCTCGGGAGGTGACATTAACGGTGCAATTACACGCGGCGAGAAAATGTTTTGAACGCTGGAAGACCGTTCAAACGGATTACGTAAAATCGGTCAGAAAAAACTCGTTATTGTATACATGAACGGCAATATTAACGGGGTCAACGTTGAGAAGATCAGTTTCCAATGATGAATTCTAATCACACACTAGAGACACGCATGATATAATAGTCCACGTTGTGAAACCCGGTCTATAAATCCGTTATGAAGTACCTGAGTTGAAGATGAGATTTTTTTTTTAGAAATATGCTGCGATATGCTCCATGCTCCGTAAATTTCAACCGCTTCAGGGGCGAATTTGTTGACGAACGTGTTGGACGAAAAATTATTTTCTCTTATTCCACGGAGTTATCGTATATTTATTTAGTCCTGTTATTCTCCTCGTTTATTCTTGACGTTCTATCTGTCTCATCGGCCATTCTTCTTTGCCTGAATAGACGGAGGAAAGTTATTCAAGATGAAATAAGATGAAGAGGTTGAATATTTCTTCGAGCTAGAGCGAGCAGTTACTGCACGCGTATAATTACAAGCGTTAATCAGTTGCTGAAGAATGCTCTTCCATCCTATTATTATCGATTACGATAGTCGTGTGAAGAAATTTAAATACATTGTCAGCTAGATCGACAGAGGTATGTTTGTTCACGTGTTGGCGATTATTTTTGCGCGTTATTTTTACGCGCGACAAACAAAGTCGGGAATATGATTGTCGTGGAACGAGTCGGCGCCGCGACGCTGCGTTCTTTTCAAGCGTCACCGTGTGCCCGTTTTCCCAGCTATTCCACGGCCGTCCCTCGCCCAACGGGTCGTGCTTTGGGCCAAAGATTATCAAGAAACCGAGCAAGTGCAACGGGTTTCGTAACGTTATGTGTTCCTCGCCGCTCGAACTAGTCATAATTACATTACTTACGCTGCTTAATTATATTTCTGAATTTTTCTTACCACGAAAAATAACTTTGCACATTGTACGGAGCAGCCGGTCGTAAAAACTCATTTTACGTTTATCACTTTCTGAGTTATACCATCTAAATCGTCGTTATTCGAAACGCGAAGAATTGTACTTTTTGGGAGAATGTTATCGTCGTATCTGCTGCTCGTCGTTTGTCGCTATAGAATTAAACAGTCGATTCACGCGTCGATAATCGCTCAAGTCACCGATTCAACAACAGCCCAATTGTCACTTACGATCGTAACTATGTTTTCTGATAGCCCTAGAACTTATTTTTGCTCCTTCAAAGCTTAAGAAACGATACGTTCAGGAGGAAAAGTTGTAAATTCCGGGCGGAATACAGTTCAGAAGTTCTTTTTTTGTCACTTACCCCGTTTATCATCTCAACCTTTCAATTCCTAATCTAACTTGTAGATGGTCGCAGCTTGCTCGTTTCGTGACATGCGATCCAATCTGTCTGAGCGGTTGAATGTCACGGCATACGTGATAACGCGATAACTACCGGCTCGCGACATGCTAGTACGTAGTCGTAGACGAAATATCGTTTCTTTAAACTTTAAACGATCAACCGAAAACGCTTTATCGCGCGATAAAACGCCGACGTTCCTTGACACGGGCTGAGGGGACGGAGAGATTCTCGAAAGTAGCAGGGTAAGAGGGGAAGAGCGATTGTAGTCGCTACACGGAGGAGAACGATAAAACGATAAGATACCTGAAAAACAGCTTTTCTACCGGTAAACATTCTATCACGTGACGGTCTCGCGTCAATTCCGCGCGATTTGGTAACGTTCAAGGTCGTTGGAAAAATCGTCTAGAAGTTTCGGATTATTTGGAAGGATGTTCCGCGACACAAAGTATTTTTCTTCCATCGGATTATTTCGAATTAGAAGTAGAAAAACAAACACGCGCGCGCTTACATATACCAGGGATCGTAGATTCTGTAGAAATTCGTTAGGGAATAATTTATGGAGGGATGTACAATGAAAATATGCTGTATGTTCGTCGGTAGATACACCAGGTTTTAGAGAGAATAATGCCATATGAATTAAAATAGACGGATATCTCGCCTGCCTGACGCTGTATCAATTTTTAACGAGGATACACGTGGCTGGTGTCGTCGTCTTCTGTTACACTGGAATTCGAAATTATCTCGCGCATTTCGTCGACTTTATCATCCGTCCCCGAGATTGTTGTACCATTTCTGTACAAAATTTATCATTCGAGAGCTAAAAAAAACAAACTCCTCAAAACATGTCGTAAAAACTTTGCTTATAAAAACAGCAAAAAACACTTGTAACTTCGTAGAAAGCAGAAAGCATCGCGTTTCATTTCTTTAACGACGTGCCGCTGCCACAAGAAAAAAAAAAAAAAAAAAAAGAATTCAGAGAAGATTGGCTTTTCACTCGAGACTTCAACCCGCTCTCTTTGATTGTCTCGTTCTCGATGGACAATGTTTTTCCAAGGTCTGCATGGGGTCGACGCGCAACATTTCACAGTCATCGTAGCGACCATGGTGTTTGCAGACTTCTCTTATCGCTTATCGCGGCTCTTGAGTCGATCGATCCGTGGCCCCGCATGGTAAACATGTGTTTTGTTTACGCGCTTCATCATCCTGCGTCCTCTTCCCCTTTTCCTTGACGTTCGTCCACCTACCTATTCTTCTCTGTCGACGTCTCCGCGTTCCAGATACTCGTTCCACGGCTGGTCATTTGAATTTCTGATGTAATTCCAGCGCGATCAAAACAAAGCAATAAGAAGAGCCGATCGTGTGGCGTCCGTTGTTTCCCTCGAAGTCGCCTCCTCCCTTTTCGCCATGATGTTTTTCGTCGTAGCACGAGAGGCGGCGAGGTCACGATGGCGATTAAATTTTTGCAAAGTCCGCCTCTTCGATTTTTACGACTCGTTCGAATTGATCGGCTATTTTTACAACTTTCGATATTCAATTTACGGATACAAAATGTTATTTATGTGCCGAGATGCTCGCAGAGATGGACACTGTCTCCTAATAAATAAAGTATCAAGCATCGTATGTTGAAGAATGCCAAGGCGACAAACGCAATTATTATTTTCGAAGGTGTACGTTATATCGAATATACGTTGAATTCATTATGTTAAATTCGTGACGAAGCTGACGTGCCACGATGAACAGTCGCTCGAGGGTTGAACGTTCCTTCTTCCTTCGTTCCTTATGACCTTATATTTTAGATCGTGTCAGAGAGCGTTATAGGGAACGCAACGTATACGATCGATGTGTTCTTGCTCAATTTCGCGCCTCGATACGTCGCATCGCGTCGTCGGCAATTTGTCTCTTCGCCAGCATCCCTCGACGATTTTTTTTTTTTCGTTGATCCCTCTTTCTCCACGCTCGAGGACTTCTTTTTTTTAGGGATTTCTTTGGAACTTAGCCGCCTCACGCGGAGGAAACTGCTACTCTATAGTCTCTTATAGACCAGCTTTCAGTTCTAAAAAAAAAAAAAGGAGTCCTCTTTGGAGAAAGCTTAATTTTAGTTCGAGGACGAAATTTACAAATGGCAGCTGGTTGCTGCTGAAACGAAGTTATTCTAGAATTAATTATTTTTGATAGAATGGCAAATAAAATTGCGGGTTTCTTCTTTCTCTTTTTAGGCTGCTGGAAGACATCAGTGCAGCTATCTCATAAATCTGCAGAAAGGAGAATTCATCCTTCAAGGCGGCGATCCATCGTGGCTTCGAGGTCTCAAATCAATCCCAGGAAAATTACAAGATCTCTATGAGATTAACAAGATTTTAGCTCATAGGCCGTGGTTGCTGAACAAAACGCACATAGAGGTAGGTTCGAACAAGATCAGTCTCAACGTTAGAACTACTAAATATGTATTTTACAGTCGCGTTCAAATACTCAAATGCTTTTACAAAATTAATCCTGACCTTCGTTCAAATTGAAATATCATTTTATATCTTCTGCTTAATTGTAATCATCCGCGTACGATACAATTCTGACTATTCCGATGTCTAACTGCAATCGTTGGTAAAATTCCGTAAAAAAAAAAAGAGTCGAGAATAATCGGTGATCTTTTATTTACAGAAACTGACCAAAGGCGCGGACAGTTGGTCCCTAGCCGAGGTGGTTCACGCGATAGTTCTTCTGGCCCACTTTCACTCCCTTTCGTCTTTCGTATTTTCCTGCGGGATTAACGAAGAGCTGGACAACGTAGCCGGTCACCATTACAAAGAGAATGTCCAGGATAATAGCAATAATGTACCAACTGCCAAAGATAAGCTTTCCAGTAGACCCAAGAAGATTCCCAATGGCGATGGCAAGACTGGTAAGTCGGTCACCGATCGTTTAAAATCCTGTTCCTAATCCCGCAAAACCAAAACAACGTATAATTCATTCTCTCACGAATGCTGAATATCATTAACTACATTCTACCGCATACCATTATCGTGTCATTACAGATATGAATTGCTAAAGTAGTATTTATAATATCGATCTATGCTATAAATCACGGATTTTTATTTTATTTTTTGTTTTCTTTTTATGCTTATAAAAACACGTAGTTCCGTTCTCCAAGTTCGACGACATTTAACGGTCTTTCAACCGCGCCCTTCGACCGTTAGATCGCACAAGATTACGATCGCTAATGACCAACGAGTGTTTGTGATAACAAGATATCGTTCGAATCTGCACAGAAAACATGCCGTCGCCGCCATCCTCGCCGAGCATAGTGGGCGAACAGGAAGTCGGCGTCGAGGCACTGATGGAACGCATGAAACGTCTTTCCGAGAAACCCGAATCCTACCAGATCACGCAAGAGGAGCTGTCCAAAAGATTCGAGACTGTAGAAACACAGTCCGCGGAATTGGCTGCAGCGCCTCAGAGGAGCAGTTCGGTTCTCGACTCTGACATCGGTCATTTCATCGAAGATCCTGCGTTCATTTATCAAGACTTCGCCAAGGTAAATTTTTATTCATTCGCTTGTTACAAGTTTATCGATGCGCAGACTTGCTTGGAATACACATGGTCGGCGGTAACGAGTAACGACCATGTAAATATAGAATATCGCCGACGTCTAGACTAAAATCAGTCCCGCATATAACTTTCACAAAGCGTTAGAATTAACATTGTGGCCAAAACATCGTAGTATATGTCATAGTAGGTATCAATTCGCCGGACCAATTCGAAAGTACGTTTCAAGGCGGCACGGAGCCCGCCGATGAATATTTAAGTTCCGTCGATTCGATCACCGTTTCCACCGTTTCATCATGAATATTTACGACACGTGTGCCTTGTCGAAATCGAGTGGTTTAACTTTAAACGGTGGCGCGATCGAATTCGCCAACGAAGGAAAGAAAAACGTTATTCCTTGCCGCTATCTAATCACTTGGTAATTACGTAAATTACTACAGTCTCGAGTTACGCTAAATTATAGCGTAACTTATCGTTTATACATTATGTATAAATATATATATGTATGTATGTATGTATGTATGTATGTATATATTGTTTCTAGTTAGTATTATTAATAACTATATTATTGGTCAATATTGTTTAGGAACGTGTATATGCAAAATATGTCTAATATGTATTTATGTATGTACGTGTATATATATATATATATATATATTTACAGATACATGCAATGCATAATCAAACGATTTTTCGTTTCAGCGTGGTCAACTGAACGATAGACCGACGTTTCGCGTGCAAGACTACTCCTGGGCCGATCACGGTTACTCGCTGGTGAACCGTCTGTACAATGACGTCGGTAATCTGCTAGACGACAAATTCAAGACAACTTATGATCTCACGTACTATACCATGGGCACGCACAACAGTGTGGACACGTCCCGTTTCCGACGAGCGATCTGGAATTATATCCAGTGTATGTTTGGCATCAGGCATGACGATTACGATTACAACGAGGTGAACCAGCTGCTCGAGCGTAGCCTGAAGACGTTTATCAAGAGCGCCGTTTGTTACCCGGAACGCGTGACAAAAAGGGACTACGATCGCGTGATGAGGGAGTTCAAGCACAGCGAGAAGGTTGGTTGCCTTTTGCCTGGAGCCTGTTTATCGCTTTGCTCGTGTCTGTTTGTAGATTTTTAGCTGGCACGAGTTTACGTAAGAAGATATGTGCATAATTCTATTTACATATGATTTCCGTGACATACGCACGCATTTCGGTTTCACGTGTCACCATAATGACTTTAGGGATCGTCGATTTATTTGTTCGGTTTTAACAGCGTTTGCGTTTTATCAACGTTTTGTGTTTTGTTATGTTTCATTGAAAATGTATTTTTCGCCTTTTTCAGGTTCACGTAAATCTGATGATTCTGGAAGCACGAATGCAAGCGGAGCTGTTGTACGCGCTCCGCGCGGTGATGCAATATATGACCTAAGCGAGGCATCGTCGCTGCTCCTTCGTCTACTTGCTGTCTGTCAGTTTGTCGTCGGTTTATTTTATCGTCTTTGCGAGGTGTCTTTGCGGACTCTGCACACGGCACAGTAAGGAACGAGCGAACGCGACACTGTTTCTCACGCAGTATATAACAATATGTACCTTCACACAGTGACAGAACACATTCATTTACACACAGCTATATTATTCATCCATACGTACACATAGCAGAGAACAGAGAGGAGTTCACGTTATAATAAACTCACCGTACACACGCAGACGTACAGAATTGAAAACAGAAACATAATGAAACACGCGTGTGAGCAAAGAAGAAAAAGCGGAACCCCGAAATTCTAGTGTCCATTGTGAGACGGCGTTGCCAGGGTGTCCGTCGTTTGCTCGTCGCTCGTAACCTTAAATGTCCAAGATTTCTTCGACGAGTCAGTGCTGAACCGAAGGAGAGAATCGACCTGAGAGAAAAGCTTCCGCGAGGCGCGTGCAAGAAGAGTGAAAATGTCGACGTAGTTGCGTCGATATCGATGCTGACGAACGTTGATCGGTCACAGCGATAAAAGATAGCCGATTCTCGAGTCGACAAGTTACAAGATATCGATGGTTTTGTCTCTGAATCGGAGGCGTATCATCCAAAGCGATCTTTTTGTGTTGGACGCGCTACCGTTTCCGCTGTGTAAACCGGAAACGCGGATGCGTTCTTCTTCTCTGCTCGGTTTAGTTTTTGGATTTTAAACACCCCCGATGGGGTATAAGGAGAAGAGGATACACGCGAGAGAGAAACAGAAGTTTATGATTCGTTTTGTAAATAGACACTCGTATTTTTCTATGTTTGCCAAGATATCGTATAGTAGACTGTTATTTGCGCGTTTCGTTGTAGCATTTCAGATCTGTTGAAGCTTTCGCCCCTTCCCCGATCGTCGCGTTTAACCTTTCCGTAAAAATTCTCGCGCACTTTTTCAAATTGTACTCTTTCCCGCTTTTAGTTTTACACGATTACCGGCTGTAGGTACGGCAGACGATAGCGATAATTATTATCGTTGTTCTTTCTTTCTTTATCCGCCTTCTCGTTTTCTTTCTTTTTTGTATGTTTTATTACTAACGATCGCGTTTAGAAAACGAAAGAAAATAGAGTTTGAAAAGAGGGGAAGGAGAGGAGCATCGCGCGTTCGTATTTTCCAAATTAATCAACTACTTGCGGTTCTATATATATATATATATACATATATATATCGAGAAGATTTGCTAATACGGCACTGCAGTTAATCGTAAGGATAAATTAAGAAGTCTATTAGAACACGCTGTTTCCAATTCGATTTAACCATTTTCAATTGTCCCGTTTTTGCGTCTCTACATCGAGACACACGCCCCACCGTCGCCTTTGTATCGACTGGTCAATTCACTGATCGAATGGACGAACAAAGACGACGATGGAACGCGACGAACAGAAGAAACAAGTGAAATACACACGAAAAAAAAAAAAAAAAAAAATGAAACAATTTGTCTTTCGCGCTATGACCGCGTTTCGCGTTGTACATATTATATACGTTTTAACCTTGTTTATTTCACTGACTATCGTATAACGAGAAAGCTATTAATATAAAAATGACAAAAAAGTGTACCTTCGTTTTCGTCGTATCCGTGTTTGTCGAGAACACAGGTGATAAATGAAGTCTTTAGATCGTAGGACGATCTGCGCGCAGGCACATGCGCGGCTTCGACGCGCGGTCTTTTTCAAAATCGTCGCACGGGTAGCCATGAGCGCGCGCGCAGAGACAAGCAATGCCTGTCGGCTGTGTTTATTTACGATGGTTTATGGCGCTACTGTCACCAACCAGAAATATACGGCAATGTATTACTATCTCGAGCAAAAATCGAACGAAGAAGAAGGAAAAAGAGAGAGAAGGAAATCGAGGGCAAAGAGTCGTGCGCGCCGCACCAAATCTTCGACAAATTTTTTCGTCCTTGTTGTTCGAAGGCCAGGCGTCTTCGAACGAACTTAAACCGCGTGGCTGTTGTGCTCGAAGCTGCGCGAAGCTTTTTGGTATTAACGCGGTGCAGCGTACGCGAACCGCTCCGATTTTGTAATAGCAAAAGGGAAAGAAAAAATCAGCAAGGACCAAGCGAAGGGGCGAACGATCGCGAGACAAAAAGAGAGAACGAAGACTCGAAACGATTGACCGCATATGCGCGTGCGTTTTATCAACGAATTTTCATGCCTTTCGCGTAACGTCGTTTTACTATAACGTAATTAACGACGCAGGAAACAAAGAGAAGACGAGGAATAATTTCAAAGGAACGTGCGAATAATAAGTTCGCCCCTTCTGACCATCAAACGGTTGGCAACAGTAGAACGCACGCGCGTTAGTGTGCGAGCAGGACAGAGAGAGGCTGTTTAAACAAATCAAATCCAATATTAAGTCGTTAAGGTACACGGGAGAGAGAGAGAGAGAGAGAAAGTGCGGCACAAAGAGAAAAGGAGATAAAAAGAAAAAAAAAATAAGCAAACTCTATACACGCGAATTACACGTGTCTGTGATCGCATATTATATATATATATATATATATATATATATATATATATATATATATAATAGATATATAACACATATATGCATTATCGAGATGAAAAACAAACAAAAAAAAAAGGACCGATATATTATATATATGAATATTATATATATTATATATTTGTATGTACGCACGCGGGTACATACGAAAAGCGTATCTATACGTTTTACGACAAAGAGGAAAGAGGAGCGCGGGCGATGTATTATCGATATTGCACGGGAGCCTAGAGAAAGCAAAACGACTAAAAGATAAGAAAAAAATCCATCGCAGATGTACGTGTAGCGTTTGTAATTAACAGTGTCTCTTTATCACGTAATTGTGTATATGCGCGCTCTGGAATTATCGTATATTCGTGTTTATGATTCCGAGTAATTGCGTTTTCATGGAGTGCGCCGTCTGTTCTCTCGATCGTGAATCGAGTTCGGGCGGTAACGCGGAACCGAATCGATGATACATCTGTCCAATCGTAGATTTACTCTCGTATAACCATCTTTTTTTTTTTTTTTTAGACCTTGTAGATTCTTTCCCTGGATCGATTCACGAGCGAGAGAGATATAAGAGCAGAGAATAGACGAATGTACGGCGCATGACCCTGCGAATTAAGAAATTAATTATTACGATTGAAGCAGCGAACAAGCACACACATCTTAGACTTTTTGACCAACAGCGACGCGTTCACACGGGGTGGACGACGTCCTCACATATCACATGAAGAGTTTATTCAGGACGAGTCTCGTGAGTGTCGATCGCTCTCGCGCGATCTTAGCCGTAGACAGAATTTAGAGCGGCGCCGTCGAGCGTTTCCTTCGTTCGTCTTTCGCTTTACACGTTCTCCAGAGTTTTCTGAAAATTTCTGATCAAAATTGTCATCTTCCGAAGGAGAATCTTTACGTTCCAGCAACACGCGCTATCGAGCCAAGCAGCAATGTCGAGCGTCGTAATTCACCGGAAGACTACAATTTCCACCAGGAATTTTCAAATAAGAATTACTCAGGCTCCGAGAGTAAAGAAAAAAAAAAAAAAAAAGAGAGATCCTTCGATCAGCCATGTCGTAGCATCTGAGCAACCGAAAACACGAGGCAAGTGACGAGTTAATCGATCACAGTATTCCGTAGTTTCTTTAACGATTTATTTTTCTCTATAACTCTCTTTCTTCTTTTCCATCTGCTTCTTTGTCTTCGCGCGTCTCGATTTTTTCGTATTTCTCTTCTCCACTCGTATGATTCTCCTCTTCTTCCATCTAATGACGGAACAACACGCACGCACACACATACACACACATACACACACACACATATGCACACATACACACACACACACGCGCACGCACGCGCGCGAAATAGAGTCGTTTACCTGTGCACGATCAGAGAACGCAGAGGAAAGTTAACCGTTTACAGGGCCGCCACTTTTGACGCGATCGTTCTCGACTTGTTCTCTTCTTCTCGGGCCCGCGCGTCCCGGGAACGAGAGACGTTTGATGTATTTTTTCGTAAACCGGTTCGAAAATCGCGTTTGTATTTAAGGACGTCCGTTTGTCAGTCCTAAACGATATTTAATAACGTAGTTTGTATAAAAGGAATTATTTAACGCGTATATATGTATGTGTATTTAATGTTTTCGACGCGGTGCGTCAACACACGGCGTGTAAACGGTTAAAAATGAAAAAAGAAAAAAAAAAAAAAATAAGAAATGAAATAAATGGAAAAGGAGCAGATCTCTCCGACCAAAGAAAACTTTTAATATCGAGGCTTTTCGAGGCAACTTCAAAACCGTCATTCGATCATCAGCCATTTTTATACGCCAGTCTCATCGTTACACGAAATCGTTCCTGATCCAGATCGATCGCGAAGGGTACTTTATTCTCCATCGTTCGAACAGAGTGATCGAAAGCTAAGGAAAAAAGAAGAAAAGAAATGAAAAGAAAAGAAAAGAAAAGAAAAGAAAGAGGTTCGTCCTCGAGCTACACACTCGCTATTTCTTCCATCTATATCTTGCTTTCTTCTTCCGTTTCCACTTTTCTTCGTCTACCTTTCTCTTTCACTGTTTCTTTGTTTCGTCCAATGACCGGCTAATTGGCGCGAACAGCACCTGTAAATTAGAAGAAATTCGTGGATCGCGAACGAGCGAGAGAACTCGACAGAGATCGCCTCGAGGATGGGAAAAAGACGGATGAAGTTGCGGTATTCGCGGCGCGGTTTAGCGCCCGGACTGATCTCATAAAATAAATAAGCATTCTAATAGTTGGGAGAGAGAAAAAGTGGAAGGAAGAATGAGCTTCGTGATTGCTAGATTTAGAGAAAAAGAGAAACCGACCGTTTTCGTTAACGGGAAAAGAAGGGGAAGAAGGTTGAGCGAGGAGACAACGATCTTCATTGATAATTCTCTTTCCTCTCCGCCTAGATTTCCTGACGCGATCAAGGTTTGCGGGAAGAGGCGACGCGTGTTTTTACCTTTTTGTCTTCACTTTTCCTTTCTGTATCAGTGAAAGAGCCGCGCTTGCGATAGAAATGGTAAAAGACAGTTTCAGGTTTTCCGTTTTATGTGTTTATTTTAAAATGAACGGCGAATATCGCGTCAGGGCATCGGGCGAAGTTGGACGCCTCGATAAAAAGCGAGAGAGAAAAAAGAAAAATTAAGAGCATGGAGGTGGACGAGAGAAAAAAAAGACCCAGAGAGTAGAGTCGATCGAAAGAAAGAACGAGGCATTTGTTCTACATGCATAGACACACCATACATGCATTCATACATAACACGCGTACGTGTATCGTTTCTTTGCTTTCTTCTTCGGACTATTACTACTACTACTACTACTATTATTATTATTATTATAATTATTATTATTATTATTATTATCATCATCATTATTATTATTACTATTATTATTGCTACTACTATTATTCTACCGTTTCATTGTTTTTTTCTTTCTTTTTTTTCAATTTCGACGATAGATCGACACACAGCTATATACCGTCACACAAACACGATACCCCACATACATTTGCATAGAGACAGACAACACACTCTTCTATAAAGTATGAACGCGTATTATCAAGAAGAAATAATGTTTATCGATCGCGAATGAACGTACGTGTTCGCATCGCGAACTCGAGCCACCTCCGAAAGTCGCAAAAATATATATAAAAAGAAAAAAAAAAACAAGCATATTACAATAGAAAAAAAGGTGAAAACCGCCCAAAAAAAAATATTATAAAAAAAAAAAAAAAGAATAACGGAACAACAAAACATTTACATGCCACCGTGTCGAGTATGATCGTGTGATAATTACAAGTGATTTGACTAGGCCCTTCCAAAATGGATTCTGTCGGTTATATTATTATTATTGTATCGTATCAGAAGAAATCGTCGTAGGGCACGCTGGTGTCTGCTCGAATCCGCTCGATCTGCCGCGATCGTAAATTCCCCGGGTTTTATACGTTTATACATTTTTTTCTCGCGTTTTTCTTTTCTTCCTTTTTTTTTTCGCTCTTTATTTAAGCAGAGATGATTTCTCATCCCCGAAAACTCGGAGAATTCCATCCACGCGACTCCGCTTGGAACATCACGGTTACGTTGATTCGATTAAGCGACGCGGTCGAAGCCTAATCTTATCATGAGCCGTAGCGTGAGACGCTATAATTGTAGTACTTCATGGAATTACTTCGGGGACAAAGCACGTTGTGATCGTTTCGCGAGATCTATTCTTCGTTGTCTATTTCGTCCGTCGATCATGTATTTTATATTATTCGCGATAAAAAGATTTCCAAGTTTCGAACGATACGGGAGAGAGAGAGAGAGAGAGAGAGAGAAAGAGAGGGAGGGAGAGAGAGAGAGAGAGAAAGAGAGAGAGAGAGAGAGAGAGAGAGAGGGGAGGAGATCGCGCGCGATAAAACAGCGCGTGAATCGAGCCGACACGAGCGTGTAAGCGTTACGTGGAGGGTCGTATGTGATGTGATTTCTTTTATATCATAACGAATGATGAACACTAAGAAATGTTATAGTTTCATATAAGTGATATGTTATTTATCATTTATTTTATCCCTTAATAAATGATGTTATATAAAAAAAAAAATGATATACGATTGATCTTAACTTTGTACCATTTTTTAATTTCCTTCAATCCTGGGACATTTTGTAAACTATTTGTCAAGAGACAGTAGCTCTTTGTTATTTGCGTTGGCTGATAAGTTTCGTTCCCATCTCCATTCCATTTCGTACCAATTCTGTTTCATCTTCTACGTCTTATAACTCGCATCTCACATGCTATATCACAACTGTGTCCCACAACTGACGCTCCATTCTCCACGCTTAAACCTCAAATGTTGTACATCAGAACCCACGCACCACACGTTACACCTGTTCACACACGCATACAATTCTATTTCCTACATTCGATCTATAATACCCACTATTCCATATTCATTATCTCAAGACCACCCCACAGTTCACATTTCCATACCACATTTCACTTCATATATCTTATCCTATATTGCATAGCAAGTATTCCCAATGCATATCTTTTATTTTGTGGGTCCCTGCTTCCCACATTTCACGTCTCCATTCTATATCTCGTATTAAACATTCCGTTTCTCATGTATATATATATATATATCTCATCTATATATCGCATACAGTATTTCTAGGGAATATCTTTTATCCTTACTCTCGCAGCGCACGTATATTCATCCCGCATCTAACTTTTTATATTTCCTGTCTCCTCTGTTATATCTCATACCCGGTATATCGTATCCATAGCCCATATCTTGCCACCTAATTTCTACAGCGCATACATACCGTCATACCACATCTCATATTTCGTATTTACATATTTTTCATCTTCTGGCACAATTTTTTACATGTCCTTTCCCACATGCCAAGTCCAATATTTTTGTTCAACCATATGTCACACTCTCTGTATACGCCTCTATATCCTACGCTCTATTTCCTCTTTCCTGTATCTACGATCAAATTACCAATTTTTCCAAAACCGTGTCCAATATTCTGTATTCTAAGACACCTAAGATTTAAGCGCACAGGAAAGTACAGTCCACAAAAATGAATAGACAGATATATTTTCCAACAAACGGAAACGATTTTCATTTTGTAGGATAAGAAATTTCGTTTGTGGGAGGAAGTGAAGATTTGCAGTACCGAACCGACATGTCCGAGTGAAATTTGACCACGGGACTGACATGACTGGGGAAAACAAATTTAATTTTATGGAACAGCGAGTTTCGTTTGTGGAACGTGACGATTTCTTGCGAGCAATTCGTGAGCTGTATTTTACGTCTTGTTGGCATTTTCTCTGTCGTTTCTAACGCCTACATTTAAAGGGTCGAGTTATTCAATTAGGATGTGCAAAACGAGCTGCGAGACTCAGGATTAAGAATGCTGAATATAGGAAGATGGTAGTGTTAATGTTGGTTTGTCTGTATTAAATATAGAGTAACAATCGATATATGAAATAAGGAATATGAAACGTGACATATGCGGGAAATACTTACTTTTACCACTTTTTACCTCAAATGGAAAATCATCTGCTTTCCGGTTGTACTACGATTTCGGGAATGCTCTGTATAGTTCCATAGAACGTAGAGTCTACGTAGATATATCAGGATTAACCTGATTATGTTAATTAACATAACACCATTCGATTTCAATATTACATTTTATTACTCTTATCGATTTCGAAATGAAATCAACAAACGAGTCGTTCAGGAGCCGCACTGTTCTACTCCACACATTGAAAAGAAGAGAAAAGCGAGAACGTTACAAACACTGTTCTCGAAATCTGTTTTCGAAATTACCATCGTCGTCATTCTCCTACGATGGATGAACTTGCGGAAATAAGTCCTTTACTGATTCAGAATTGAATGTTACTTCCAATATCGTAACATTCAAAATTGTCTGCTTACGTGATGAAATTAAGAAGTTAATAGAAAGCGAAGTTGGATCATCAAGCTCAAAACGAATGCGAGGAAGATCGGGGGAAGGTAAACGAGAAAACGATCCATCCTGTCCATCATCATGTCTTACGTTTATTCGCCGTCTGCATATACACACGTGAAATGACATCAAACGTCTACTTGGTTGTACTCGTTTTTTTTTTTCTTTTCTTTAACTCTAGACAGTTAATCGCTTGCCTTCTGTGTTTTACTTTAAAATACTTGCAAATTGTATCGTCTACTTTCGCGCGTGCCGCCGCGGTAGTTACACGAATCTGTATCTGCGTGAGTGTGTTATGTGAGTTAATGTGCCTCTGGTGGCCGTTTACGTATGCAAGAATCTTTTACGGTGCAGTTCGTTTACGTGGACGCAAAAGGGTAAGAAAGGAACGGCCTGATCGACGTTTCACCGCCTTTCTCGGCCGTTCCGATTTCTACGATCGATCGCGTGTCGTATTCTCGCGTGAAAAAATACAGGAAGAGCCGAATCGAGCCTGGCATCAGTCGCAACGACATCTTGTCTTGCCGAGAATGGAAGAAAAATCGCCCGATAAGTGTCGTTCCTGTTTAATCTCGGGCTCGATCGTTCTTCGAACACGAATGTTCTACCGACGCGACGTGGAATGTACAGGAAATGTTCGGTTGTTGTTCGATCCTTTTCGTTCGCGCGAAGTAAAAAGAAACTTCGAAATTCTTCTTTTCTACTTCGGCTCGACGATTCCTCCGAATGGATCAAAATCTAGTCGTGCTAAACAATACTCGAGGATCGTATTTCGAAATACACAGCTCTTGTCAATATGTATCCCGATTCATTTCAAGAACATCTAACAATTTTTCCATTTATTAGATCGCCACGATTTCTTTTCGTCCAGAGAAATCGCTACGAGATTTCAAATACCCTTCTTCTCCGATTAATTCGATTAATCGAGGCAAAGTTTGCGCGTGGGTCATCGAAACGCAAGTCCCTCGAGTTTTTCCTTCATCGTACGACAAATACCATGATATTTCTACGCGATGCAAGTGAGAAACAGTGAGAGGATGAAATAGTGCCGGGACGAGAATTGAGAAACGGCAAGTCTTGTTGGATTTTCGCCGCGGGTCATGCGAGTCCTGCACGATCGATCCCTCCGCTCCGCGTTAGCCAACGTACGCGAACAATCGTCTCTTGGTGCTGATTCTATGGTAGAAAGTGAAACGAGACCGTGTTCTTGGTGAAAAAAGGAAGGGCAGATTCGCGGGAACACGAGAGTCACTTTTCTCTCCTCTGTCGTTCGTGTTCGACGACGAACGCACGCCCTTCGTAGAAATTGTGCAACGTTGGTTCTCGGTGATTCTCCACGTATGTGATACTCGCGGCGGTATTCTACTTCGTTCTCTAGGAAAAAAGGAAAGGAACGAACTGGTCGATCTGTCCGTTCGCTGCTACTTGATGCGTTTTTGTACTTTCTTCTCGGTCTTCTCGATCTTGTCCCCTCTCTTTTCTTTTCCTTCATACCGTTTCTTTGTCCCTCTTAGTACGTTCTTCTCGTTCGTTAGGCCCCAACAGGTGACCGCAAAAGGTGTAAAAACATTCGTGAGTTTATGTTCCGTCATAGTCGTGTGGCGGTGGTGCGTGATGATGCAGGTGGACGTGTGGCGGCAGTTCGACTGTGGGAACACCCAGGCTGCTTCTCTGCAACAGGAAAATTGTGTTCGATATAGTATCGTGTCCTTTGCTTTATCTCGTAGTTGGGAAAGATCGCGATGCGGATTTAAGATCGACACTATGCAAGTTCGTTTGTAGAATAATTAGCGTATCAATCGGCGCGTTAAACCTTTGCAGGGTATTTTCATATATGATTTGTCGTCTTTGTAAAAGCAACGAACCTGCGATCTCATGCCATTTAAGGGGGTGGCAGTGGGGTTGTCCGGTGTATAGCCGAGCACGTGCGTTGAGCATTTCTCGCAGGCGCGACGCCGTCGCGAGGACGCGTGGCAGCGCAACGCGCGGCACAGTTCCCGCGCCATTTCCGAGCACAGGGATTCCTGATGCTGATTCGGTTGCTGTTGCGGCTGCTGTTGTTGCTGCTGTTGCGTCTGCTGTTGTTGCTGCACGGATTGCGAGATCCCTTGCAAAGAATCCGTGCAGATCGGCGTCGATACCGGAGCTCTCTGTGTTTCGAATTTTCCAGAGCAGAAAAGAAAACGATAAAGTCAAAGTGATTTTCGGGTGACACCTCGCGAAATCGGTCAACGATCGATCCACATAGTTCTGCTCGTTTATACGCGACACGGGTAACAGAAACGGAAACGAAAAAACACGCCGAACGTACGTAATCAAAGCGAATCGGTAATTTAAGCGAACGAGCTGGCTCTCGTCACCTCGATGCTGGGCTGGCCATCGAACGGAAGGCGAGCAAAAAATGTTGCCAACAGCGCGCGCAATTACGAGCAGACGTTGAAAAAGAGAACGGACAAAAGGGGAATCGAATTAAGCGGAGATAACGAAATTTTCAACTGGAAAAAATGCAAAAATAACGGACCTTGGTTGTGGACTGAGCTTCGTGCGTTCGCAGTCGGCCGGCATGCTTCAATGAAGGATGAGTTCATGCTGCTTCGCGGAAAAATCCACGGTGGGCCAGAGAAAATGGAAAACAAAAGTGACACAAAATTTCATGCAATCTGAAGGTTCATGCATCGCGCGAGTTCGTCGCCTGGAAAAAAGTCTCTCTTTTCTCGCCATCTGTCTACGAATCGTTTTTTTATTTTAATACAATCCGTGACAGAGCGGAGAAAATTGATCGAATTTGCGATCGTAGAACGATATCCCGTGGAATATCGATGTCCACGATATTCTTATTCATTTCCTCTTGTTTCTCTTCTAGGGATCTAATATTCGTAGTGGAAGGGAGACACTTACCCGTTCCGCCGGCATGTTTCTCCTGGTACTGTAGCAGAACTCAAAAATCGCGATCAACACGGCGAACGCCAGGCCGCACAGCAGTACAACGAATACTCCACCTATAAGGCAGCAAAAGAAGTTTAACCTCCAGCAAATGTAAAAATTCATCGGTCCTGGTCGCGTACAGGACGCTGTTTCTTCGAATTTTTCGCTAACCCAAGAGGTTCGACGCGATTCGAGTGAAGGTGGCAACGCTAGCAAGTCGAAACAGAGGAATAACGAGTTGCGAACATTGATATTCGGTGTTATCGAATATTAGTGTTCAAATTCTATCAAAATATACAGGATGTCTCAGAAGAAAACTGAATAAATTTACCAACATGTTTGGCAGATCATTCTGAAACAAAACTCATAATGCACGTACTGAGACATGACTGTACATGATATTTTTGAAAAGATATGAATCAGAGCCACAAATAACATGTACTGGTAGGTGCTATAATAATGGTGTGCCAATACTTTTTACAGCCATTGTAAATAAAATTCTTTCAAAAATTACCTATATAATTCAGAAGGAAACTGAATAAGTTTACCAACATGTTTGGCAGATCATTCTGAAACGAAACTCATAATGCACGTACTGAGACATGACTGTACATGATATTTTTGAAAAGATATCAATCAGAGCCACAAATAACATGTACTGGTAGGTGCTATAATAATGGTGTGCCAATACTTTTTACAGCCATTGTAAATAAAATTCTTTAAAAAATTACCTATGTAATTCAAAAGGAAACTGAATAAGTTTACCAACATG